>LBNU01009605.1:40027-93779 GCA_014162995.1 Artemisia annua
GTATCAAGCAAATGATTCTTATCCATGCCTGATACATGACAGTGGTTCTTCGTCTAACTCTATCTCAGACATTGCACAAGCTGTTCAATCTGATTCTATGTTATCTACTCATATAACTGAACAAATGTCCACAGTGGTGTTATTTGATGATAATCCAATAAACCCAGTTGTTACATTTGATGAAACAATTATATCCACTGCACAAGATAACAATGATCAACTTGAACAACATGAGCTTTTGTCTGATTCAGATGCAGAATGGAGAATGTTACTTATGACCAGCCAAAATCAAAATATTCAGTGTCAAGCACTGAATGCAAAATTGAGAGACAAAAACGTTGCATTAACAAGAGAACTTGAGCATTGTAAAACACAACTCAATTTTTTCAAAGCAAAAGCAGATAAGGAAACATGCTTAGAGACAACACTTCAGAAAAACAACGAGTTACAAAACAAACTAAGCATGTTAACTGATTCTACTTTCTTTCAGTACTATACATATTTCACAACTGAGATCCAATCAATGGAATATGCTGTTGAAAAGAATTCTGAACTCACTGTTGCCAACTTTCTTTCTCCTGTTGCGAAAGAAAGAAGGGAAATGTTACAAACTCAATTTACTCCAAGTCTTCAACGTTTGCATTCATATGCTAAGAGATGGGAACAGGAACTTAACAAGGAAGTCAAAACCATCATAAATGTGTTTCAAGAAACTGAACAAGCGATTTTAAATCAAAAACGTCAAAATCAATTTTGACAAAAAGAAGCTGATCGACTCTTGGAACATGTTCTTAGTGCTGATATAATTTCTGTGATTATGAATTCTCTTTATGAATCTGGTATTTCTATGCTTGTTGCTGATCACTGTGATGATGTTGAGTTGTTATCTAAACAAATTGAGACATTAAAAGATGAAAACGTTAATCTCGGAAAACACAACGATGATGTGCAAAACAAACTTTCAAATAAGATTTCTCAACTCAACAAAAAGCTTGAATGGTGTCAAAACCAAAGTCTTGATTTCGAACTGGAATTACAAAGTCTTAAAACTTCCACAACTTTTCAAAACGAAAACGAGGAACTTAAAAGTAAAATCTCAAAATATGAAAAGGAAATTGCAGAATTGCAAGAAGTTACAGATTTTTGGCAAAAGAGTCGTGATGAATATTTTTACTCTAACCGAAAACTCGGCGGTGAAATTCAAGATAAAATGCACATTATCATTGAGTTGAAAGAGAAAATACGTAAGCTAGAAAAAGGAAAATCTGTCAACACTAATGTAATTGCTCCAGGAATGTACTCATTAGACATAACAAATATAGCACAACACACTAAGAAGTCTAATTTGGATCCTTCCACTTCTACAGGAATAGTTGCCACTCATAGCGTTAGCAGATCCAAGCATAAACGAATGAAATGGAAGAATAGGATTTTGAAATGTAGATGAGAGACACTAGAAGCCTCTGAAGTAGAAGAACACCCTAGGACTTTGAATAAGACTCATCCTGCACTAGATTTAGATACAGATTTGGCAAATTGTAATTCTAATCTATGTTTAACGAATGATGAACCTTTGAATGTTTTAAAAGTTGATGCTTCATGTGTGTTTTGTCGTAAGAGTATGTTATCTGGTGATCATTCTAAATGTGTTGCAAATTCTCTTTTATCTCGTCTTAAGAAACGTACATTAGGCAGAAAATCTAGGCCCACTAATGCTTCTAAATCTGTGCTAGGACTTATGCCTTGTGTAGTTTCTAAGAATGATATAGTCAACCCAGTAGTTGCGAACAATACCTCTAGGATCATGCCAACTGTCACTGAATTTGATATAAAGAAGGCTAAATCTAGTTGGAATTGGCAACGTTGGTTACAAAGGACACATAACTTTAAATGGATTCCTAAAATTGTTAACATGTGTGCTTCTAACCCAACGGAACCCACAACTTCTTCGGGTTCCACCCTTACCATTGTACCATCGTCGTCTCTTTCATGTGATGCAGGTAGTGCAAATTGTTCTCTAGATTGTTGATTGCGGATGCTCCCGACACATGACAGGCAATCTCAAACTGTTAAAAAACTTTGTCTCAAAGTTCATTGGTACTGTCAGATTCGGGAATGATCATTTCGCTGCAATTATGGGCTATGGGGACTATGTTAGTGGGAATATCGAAATTACTCGTGTTTATTATGTTGAAGGCCTTGGTCACAATCTATTTTTAGTTGGTCAATTTTGTGATGGTTATCTGGAAATTGCATTCAGGGAGAAAACATGCTTTGTTCGTGATCTACAAGGAAATGATCTCATGTCCGGCACACGTGGTAACAGTCTATATACAATTTCAATGTCCGACATGACCGCTTCCTCTCCCATTTTTCTACTTTCAAAGGCTGAATCGACAAAATCCTGGTTATGGCACCAACGCATGTCACATCTCAACTTCCGAACTATGACTGATCTTGCTCGCCATAAACTAGTTGACGGTCTTCCAAGGTTCCGATATGCAAAAGATCACCTATGTCCCGCTTGTGAACAAGGAAAGAGCAAACGTGCACACCTCACCACCAAACCAGAACCGAGCACTGATCATGTTCTTCAACTTCTTCATATGGATTTATGTGGACCAATGCGAGTACAAACGATTAATGGGAAACGATACATACTTGTGATAGTCGATGACTTCTCCAAATGGACTTGGGTCTACTTTCTTCGAAGCAAAGATCAAGCTCCATCAATGATAATCACCTTTCTCACGAAAATTCAGGTTCAACTTCGCAACACAGTAAGAATTGTAAGAACAGATAATGGAACTGAATTCAAGAATCAAACTCTTCGTGCATACTTTGAGAAAGTTGGAATTGAACATCAAACATCAATTGCACGGACTCCCGAACAAAATGGAGTGGTCGAAAGACGCAACAGGACGTTAGTGGAAGCCGCACGAACGATGCTCATTAATGCTCAATTACCAGATTATCTTTGGGCAGAAGCCGTCTCTACCGCATGTTACACCCAAAATCGTTGTATGATCAATAAACGTCACAAAGTCACACCGTATGAAATTGTTCACAAACGAAAGCCCAACATACAACACTTTCATGTATTTGGATCTCTTTGTTATCCGAATAATGATCGTGATGATCTTGGAAAGCTTAAGGCAAAGGCTGACGTCGGTATCTTCATTGGATATTGTGAAAACTCCAAAGGTTTTAGAATCTACAACCGTCGTACTAGAGAGATTCAGGAGACTATCCATGCTAATTTCGATGAGCTCACAGAAATGGCTTCTGAGCAAAACAGCTTAGGACCCGCAACCAACCGTCTAAACTTTCCAGATTCTTCAGCTGAACCGTTGTCACTAACTCGTCGAGAATTGGAAACATTGTTTTCTCCTTTGTTCGATGATTCATTTGAGACACGTGCACCAGATGTATCCACTAGTTCCGCTGCTCAACCTGATAATATTCAAGTACCTGATACAACGGTTACTACAACTACAATAGTAACACCCGATGCACCCCCGACTGAATCACCAACAATAGAAGAACAAACCGCTTCCAAGACCGACAACCCAACTGAAGATCTGAACCAACAACAAGTACCCGAACCTGCAAATTATGATCCAAATGCGTACTTCAATCTATTTGCTCCGACTCCGAACCTTTCTGATATTGCTGAGTCGTCAACACGTAATTTGGAACCAACTAATATGCAGCAGTTTCATAACCCTCACCCTTAAACACATCATTGGACTCGTGACCATCCAATTGTCAACATTATTGGTCATCCAACAGCTCCAGTTATGACTAGACAAAAACTTCACTCTGATGCCGAACATTGCATTTATGCTCTAACAGTTACTCATGAAGAACCAAAAAATATTAAAGAAGCTCTCACTTACGACAACTGGATTGAATCAATGCAAGAGGAATTCAACCAATTCAAACGTCTTGAAGTTTGGGAATTAGTTGAACGACCGGATGGATTTTATGTCATTGGGCTAAAATAGATTTGGAAAAACAAGTTGGACGCAGAAGGCAATGTTATTTGCAACAAATCACGTTTGGTAGCTAAAGGATACACTCAAGAGGAAGGTATTGACTTTGAGGAATCTTTTGCACCAGTGGCTAGACTCGAAGCTGTTCGAATATTTTTAGCATACGCTGCTCACAAAAACATGGTCCTTTATCAAATGGATGTGAAAACTGCATTTCTGAACGGTCAACTACGTGAGGAGGTATATTTTAGTCAGCCAGAGGGATTTGTCGACCCAGAGCACCCAAATCATGTCTACCTACTTAAGAAGGCTCTCTATGGTCTCAAACAAGCCCCCAGGGCATGGTATGATAAACTTGCTGCTTTCTTGCTTGCTAATTCTTTTACTAAAGGTTTACTAGATCCAAGTTTGTTTATTCAAAAACACGGGGAAGATATTTTAATTGTGCAAATATATGTCGATGACATTATTTTTGGCTCTACAAACAAAAAGTACTCAAACGCTTTTGCCAGATTAATGAAACAAAATTTTGAAATGTCAATGATGGGTGAACTTACGTTCTTTTTGGGACTACAAGTTCATCAGTCTCCCCGTGGAATTTTCCTAAATCAGTCCAAATACGCTCTTGAGATAATTAAGAAACATGGAATGACCAGTTGTGATACTTACAATACTCCTATGGCTAACACAACTAAGTTAGATGCGGATCCAAATGGGAAACCAGTTGACCCCACAAAGTACCGAAGTATTATTGGGTCACTGATGTATCTCACCGCTAGTAGACCGGATATTGTATTTGCTGTATTTATGTGCTCTCGCTATCAGTCCAGTCCAACTGAACGTCACCTCAATGAGGCTAAGAGAATCCTTCGATACGTAAAGGGAACCATTAATTTGGGGATCTGGTATCCGAAGGATTCCGGTTTTGAACTAATAGCTTTTTCAGACGCTGATCATGCAGGGTGTATGGATACACGCAAAAGTACTTCTGGTGGTTTGCAGTTTCTAGGAGATAAACTCGTGTCTTGGCAATCAAAGAAGCAGGATTGCACATCACTATCGTCAACAGAAGCTGAATATGTTGCCATGTCTGCCTGCTGTGCACAAGTCATTTGGATGCGTACACAACTAATGGACTACGGTTACTTATTCAACAAGATTCCGATGTACTGTGACTCGAAAAGTGCGATAGCGATCTCGTGCAACACGGTTCTGCATTCAAAGTCTAAGCACATTGATCTCCGTTATCACTTCATCAAGGAGCATGTTGAAAAGGGTACAATTGAGTTATATTTTGTGGGTACAGAATACCAACTGGCAGACTTGTTCACAAAACCACTACCCCCGGGAAGGTTTACTGAGCTAGTTCACCGGATTGGTATGCTGTGTTTGACTCCGGATGATCTCAAATCTTTTCTTGAAAATAATTAAGCGAGTCAAATACCAAAAAACTATCTTTGTAAATATTTATCAAAAACAAAATACAAAATCAAAAAACCTTCATAAAATTCCAAAAAGATGTTACATTTTATTTACCTTTATTTTATTTTATTTTGTCTTGTTTTCCATATGCATGTACACCATCTTCGTCAACACCTTGGTTTATCAAAAATTTCAAAATTTTCACACCAAGTGTTGAGGGGGAGAAAATGTTCTTCAAAATTCAAAATCTTGTGCAAACATGTGTACGTGCATATTTCTTTGTAGTTATGATGTTTCTTTGCGATGGTGGAACGTCAAAGGTTATCTCGTATCATTTCTTTTTTCTTTTACTTCTTTGTTAGCTTATATGTCCTTACATTTAACTGTCGTTACCTTAACCGTTAAATTATTTCATCAAGACACATTATTTGTTTATTTGTAGTCTAGGGACTAATTTTGCCAAGTTGTAATAAAGTTTCAAAAATCTTAAACATAACAAACACCCCCCCCCCATTTTTTTTTCTGTTCAAAAAATCAAAAACCAAAAACAAACACCCTCTTTCAATCAAACGGCTCAAACTCTTTTCCTAAATCCGTGTTCAAGATCATCAAACCGTAAGTGTTTTCATAATCTTTGACCCATTTTGAAACATGGTTTTTTAACGAATTGTGTTTTTAATGGCTAGATATATCAAAATTGTGATTCGGTGTTCTAGGGTTTTCGGAAATTATGTTCCATACGTGATAATGTGTTTTAGGTTATGTAATCATAGGGATTTTAGTTCTAAACGCAACATAATCATGTCCCTAACTCGCAATCATAACAGTTATCACATTAGAATCATTTTCGATAATTAGGGTTTAAGTCGAATTGGGTTTTTATGATTGTGTGATGTTTTTGTGATTATTATTGGTGGGATTTGTTTGTTTATGTTATAGAATCATGTATGTGATTGTTAATTGTTCCAATACAACAGATTGCATGTTCTAGAAATTTAGGGTTTATGTTCGAATTGGGGCTTTTCGTTTTGATGTTTATGAGTCTCATTAAACTGTTTGAATGTGTTCTAGTAAGTGTCAATTGATGTAATTGAGTGGTTTCACAATATGATTTCTCATTAATCAAGTTCTAGATAATTTTAGGTATCGTTATTTATCGAGATCTTTTATATGTTGCCTTGTTGTGTTTCTAACTGTTTTTAACACTTAATACACAGGTTTCATTCAAGGATTCAAAAGATTTCTCTAAATAACGTACGACTTCAATGATTTCGAAAAATTCTTGGATAAGAATTTTTTCGAGAAACATTTTCGATTTTTTTTCTCAAATGATTTATCGAGATCTTTTGTAAAGTTTTCGAAATCTTTTCATAAGAGTAGTTATCGAGAAAATTGAGAAAACTTTCGAAATCTCTCTATTAAATTTTTCGAGAAATATTTTTCGAAATCTTTAAAATTATCGAGATCTTTTTCAACCAAAAGTTTCGAGATCTTTTCTAACCAAAAGTTTCGAGATCTTTTAATGTCAAATGTTTGGAGATCTTTTTCCAGGCTATGTTTTCGAGAAACTCAGCTAAAGAGTTTTCGAGAACTTTTGATCATCAAATATTTCGAGATCTTTCTTAGGAAAATTATCGAGATCTTTCTTGGACTAAAGTTTTCGAGATATTCATTAGTGATAGTTTTAGAGAACATCGTTTGTAATAATTTCGAGATCATGTGTAACTTATTTTTGAGTATTCAAGTGATTGTAACCTTTCAAAAACTTGTATATTGGATGAATCCTCATGAATATGTGTATTGTGAAAATGTTATTTAACTTGTGATTGGATTGTGTTATTAAACATGTTACCAAAAGACTTATGTGCATTAAATGATATATCATCTAAGTTACATGTTAAATAATAATATCGTCATTAATCACATATTAATTAACTGGACCATGATTGCAACATATATGTCTTTGAATATCAAACGTGAACTCGGACTAATGACTAACATATCTGGATGTTTGATTTCATGACATGACACTTTCAGAACACAAATGGCTCAACACGATGAATCAGTTCCACAACAACAGAACCTCCCACTACTTGCACTTGGTGAAGTCCTCCCTGCTGACTACAACGTAGGCATTGATCAGAACAATCTTCGCATCGACTTCAACAAACTTAGTATACCTGATGACACATGCAAGATTGTCAAGAACATTCTTCTGGCTCATCCATGCAAGCCATTGCTCACCAAATCCACATCAGTACCAATCTTCTACATCCATCAGTTCTGGCACACTGCTAAGGCCAATTTGGACGACAAATCCTTTACCGTCATGCTGGACCGTCAACAATACACCATTGATTATGATACTCTTCGTGAAGCTCTCATGTTACCAACTTACAACGAATATCATCCGATGCTGACTGAACTGGAAATCCTTGACTACTTCATTGATCTTGGATACGATATTCCTGATAATGAATCACTCACACTTCTCTCAAAATTCAATGTCAAATATCTGCCGCAACCATGGAGAACTTTCTACATGCTGATTGTCAGATCCATCTCAGGAAGAAGGAGTGGTCATGAGCATCCAAGGGTAGAACACATGCAAGTATTCTGGGGAATGATGACCATGACACCGATTAACTTTGCTGCACCAATAATGAGCGACATGCTCCATCACATTCATACTGATCGTGACAGGACCGTGATCCCGTTCATTAGGTTCACCAAACTACTCATAGCATACTTCTGTGAGAAAACCCCTGACTTCATCAAGAGGATGCACGACAGGACAGAACCGAAAGACATATTCAATGAAGACCCAAAGATTTCCTTTGTCAAGTCCATCAGGTTCATTCCAAGAACCAAAGGCATGAGAATCCCAGATCATTTCTTGGATGACGAAATCAGAAAAACTCAGAACTTCAAAATCTATGATAAAGCATTCAAGGCTGGGAGAGTTGGCTTCAATGAGAAAGAAGATGAACCAGCAACTATTGTCCGAACCCGAAGCAAGAGGGGTGGCAAGTCCGGTAGCACGAGCAGTACTACAACCTCCCAAAAACCAAAGCCTGCTCAAAAGCCACCCACCAGACCAAGAAGGAAAGCTGCACCTAAGCAGATTCCTCAGGATGAACCGTCAGCTTCATCATCTGAAACGGAAACCGACTCTGAGTTCGGCTCCGAATCTGATGACGAAGCAGACTATGTAAGAAGGTCAAAGGCTCCAGATGACCAAGAAGAACAACTTGATGAAGAAGAAGAGTTTCCAGGGCTTGAACTGACTAAACAATTAAGCAAGGAAACTGCTGAGCAAGAACAAAGAAAAGGCACGGGAATTACCATCAATGAACCAAGTGATGCTGCTCGTGATGAAGAAGCAGAAGATGAACCTACTGCAGAGCCACTGGTTGACAAACGTAAACTGAAGAGTATCATTGTCGACACCAGGGCTGAAAAGAAGCAGGAAGAGAAAGAATTCAGGGCAGCTGTACTACTCAATCTCCAACATCCACAACCTCATCAAACACCGACAAATCTTCCAGGACATGAGGCTGGCTCAAGTAGCACTATAGTTCCTCAGACCGAAAACGAACAACGTGACACTGAAGGGAACATCGTCATGGAAGAAGCTACAGAGGAAGAGCAAGAGCAGACAGAGTACATCACACCCGAATTCATTGCTAAAGTTCAGAGAGACGAGGAAATCAAGAGGAAAGCTAAGGAAGAGACGGATAGACTGCTTCGTGGACTCGATCAAGACGAAGACCTCATTGACACTGATCAATATATCAACAGTCCTCCGCACTCATCTTCAAAGAATCCCCCGACTCCAAAAGAAACACCTCCAAGGGATCCCTCACCTCCTCCATCAGAACCCGAGCACAAATCATCTTCATCATCATCATCACATCACTCATCACCACCACCAGCAAAGAAAACACCCAAAGGCAAATCAGACAAGAAGAAGAAGGGAGGCAAAGCAGCTTTGACAGCATCAAAGCGGATCAAGAAAGCTCTTGATTTGGCAAAGAAGAAAAAGAAGGAGACGCAACAGCCAACTGGAGATCTTCATGACCAAGTACAACTGCTCTCACAACAGGTCAAAACTTTGACTTCACAAGTCAAAGATCTTCAGGATGCGAGTGAACTTGTCAACAAAGCTCTACATGCCGACATGGACGGGATGATCAAAGAGTACACAACAGAATATCTCAACGACAATCTCGCTGCAATAACTGAACCGGCTGTGTCTGCGCTTATTGAGCCGATTCGTTCTAAGTTGAATACCAGGATCAAGCACAACATTGAAAGAATGCTTGAGTCAACTCCATTTTACCTTCGCACTAACAGGGATCCTCCACCACCGGAAGACCTATCTACTGAACAACTACAAACACTGTTAGCTGTCAAGCTTAGAAACAAGGAGGATAAGACACCTGAAGAATCAACGATGTTCGAGGCACTTCAAGCCATTGCCTCAAAAGAATCTTGCAAGGAAGCTGCCGGTAAACACAAACGACAAAGAAAAGATGATGATCCTGACTCAGATCCGAAAAGCAAGAAGTCAAAGAAGTCAGAAGCACCATCTTCATCACAGCAGCCCCACAAGACTTCTAAGGCTCCTCCTTCCAAACAAAGAGCTCCTGCATCCGGCTCCGGACCGACACAATCAGAGGCACCATTCATACTTCAACCGTTTGACACTCAGGAAGAACCAGAAACAGCAATACCCGAATCAGAAATTCCTGAATTTCAAACCGGTCCATCGTCTCCAAAAGAGAAGAAGAAGTCCTCAAAGTCAAAGAAGCAGAAGAAAAAGACTACTCAATTCTCATGGCTAGATGTGGACGAAGCTCATGACTCTGATTGGCTGACAACGATGATCAAAGCACAACCACCGCTTGAGACCGACGAACCATTGCCGGGTAATACTTTGCAGATGACTCAGAGTATTATGTCAGGTTTACAAGTTGAAAGGTTGTCAAAGACTGAACTGAAGCGGATTAATCGTGAAGCAATGGACTTTCTCAAAAAGAGATCCGGGAACAAAGTAGAACTCGACTACCACATGGAGAACATAGCCTGTGCTTTATCTGGCTCGTTCGACTGGCTTAACCCTGAATCGAATGTCGATACTGAAACGAAGAAACCTTACTTCACGGACTGGACAAAACCACTACCTCTACTTGGGTTTCCAGAAAAACCTAAGATCCCCTACCGACGCTTCTTCAACAACGACTTCCAATACCTTCAGCATGCACACGAAACCTCCAAGGAACGATATGCATCCTCACTCACACTCTCAATTCCAGCCGCCCGATATGAATTACCTGACATTGAAGAGCACGCACCAATCTACTACAAAACAATTGTCCAATACAACAGGGACGCTCTTCTCGGTATTCAACACTGGCCGGAAAAACGAAAGCTTGGCTACACTCACCGACTACATCTCAAGTCCAGTGAGAATGTGAAGCAACCGCTTCGTATCGTTGCCATACTGGAGATCGTGGAAGAAAAGAAATTCAACTACGCCTTCTTGAAAGAAATCATCGTCAAGAGAACAAACGAGAAGAAGTACAAGTTTTGTGAAGCAGACTTCCCAGATTTGAACCTGAACGACATTGAAGATATGTATCTACTAAAAGTTCAAGGAAAGCTGCTCAACTTTGAACAAGACACACAGTACAACTTCATCGCATCTCTCCTACTTCACATCAGACGATTAATTGTTCAAGAAAGAGTGGAAGATCTTCAGCTGGGAGTGGAAAGTTATCAGAACACCATCAACCTTACTGAACCACAACTCTTGATTCCTGAAATCACCGGGATGTCACAATGCTCTCTCGTACAACAACCGGCATTTGGGGTCATCTACCTCAACAGCAAGAATTTGCTTCGTTTCATGAGGTTTGATGAGATTCCGAAGTTTTGTGAAGTCACACTTCAACGAGTTCGTAATGGGTTAGCAGAAAGGTTGGAGGATGAAAAGAAGAGGCTAAAAGAGGGAAGAGCAACTAGGTGGAAAGCTAATGGACGTAGAATGATCAGAAACTTTGTCCATACGATTGAAGAAAGACTATATTGACGACAACAGATCAGAAGGTTGGAAAGCTATATCGGTGTTCGACCATTATTTCCGGTCTTGACATTTCGCCGACCTGATCCAAAGTTCACATTCTTCGATTCTTAGCTCAGCTCCCATACTTCTGGTACAAAAATTTCAATATGTTTATAATATTGTTTGATTTGTAATTACTACGGCTTGTGCACACATAACAGTGTACAACCCGCACTTTGTAATGAAAGGACCCTGTGGTACGCATCAGTGCCACAATCCTAATATAAGGAGCGAAAGCTTCTTACTTTTGAGTAGATTTAATCAAACCTTTCAGTATTTTTTCAAATCTACTCAAAAGACAAGTATTACACCTCAATAAGTAATCACTTGTTGAGGGGGAGTACTTGAATCAAAACTTCGTTCTTAAATCTTTAAATCTTGTTGATCTCTCCCCATAAGACTCAAAAAGGCATATTTTAATCAAAATCGTTTACAAAAACAACATTTGATATGCTATTTTTGAGGGGGAGAAAAAGAAAGTGATTAAAATATGATGTCAAATAGTCTTATCTCATACGAGCTCGACTCAGAATTGACCCACGAATTGACGAAACAACAAATGTCTAAATTCGAAAGGATTTATTCGATTAGAAAGTACCGTTTCGAGAAACTCTTTCTAGTTGTTTACTTTGACGGGTCTAACTTCCTTTTAGGAATGTTAACAACATCAAGTTAGTTATTAGGGCTAGTTATCACCTAAAAGTTGATAATGCATCCCTTTAACTAAGCAACGTAAACGTGTCCCTCGGGTACATGACTATTAAGAGTGGATCAATTCAAAAAGTGCCAACTCTTTCCACATATGCAAATTTCTGAAAATAATCATGAGCATATATTGAGGGGGAGTATTTCATATAAAATCCAAAAACCTGAAAGTGTTAACAAAAAGTTTTACACTCTTACACACTTTACGAGATTTTCAATGATTTTGTTTAAAGGCGTCAATAGGATAGTCATGGAGTTACAAGGTGACTAAGGATAGGAAAAACCGTCCTATGATCCGCCTAAACCGGAGGGATCTACCCAAGGACATCACCAATAGTTAGAAATTAGAAGTCCTTAGGTATGATATAACAAAAGGAGAAAAGAATGAAAGGAGAAAGAAGGGGTTGAAGAATTAAAAAGAAAATGAATGAAAAGGGTGAAAAGAAATAGCCCTCCATTTTATCAACCATAGGTCAGACACCGGGTTCAATTCATATGCTACTGGTCATTGCTAAGGCGACACCGGTATTGAAGATTAAAGACGTCATGGACCCAGTGACGCAATGCATCTAAACCTTCTTAGCCACTCAGGCATCTCTCAAAAGATGTTTGTTTCATTCTCACGGGGAACCAGTGTAATCTATCGATCGTCTATTAGAGATGATAGATATTGAAACAGGAGGCCCTCTGCTCCATGCCTCCGCATAGGAAACCAAATGTGCACTTATCGAGTCTAGAGCCACGAGATAACATAAAAGATCTCTTAGATAACATTATCGAGTCCTTCGCAGATCTTAGCAATCTGCCTTGAACGTTTATGAGGGATTTACTTAGGTATTTCTTGAATGATTGAACGGAAATCCTGCCAGGGTCAACATCAAACAGCCCTGACAACAGGTCACTTAGGTGATTCCTTGTGGATTACGCTTAGTGTGTTCGATGGTTTCAAACGGTCTACATTCGTGGGGTGATCTCCAGCGACTCACCTAATCGTGGGTGTGCATATGCATGTCTGTGTAAGCCCTCTAGGGGGTATCCGATTAGGAACGGCCTTGGTAAGGATTAAAAGGAGTCTTCACACTATGCTGTTGACGAATTCTAACTCCAAACCTGTAAGTACCGGATGTTTTATTGCTAACTGTTTCATTTCTGGTACAACAACCATCCTGAACACCGGCTTCCACATGCTCATACTTACATCTCAACAAAATGAAAGCTCTCATGAAAGATCGAAGCAACATGAATGCCAAGGGTAGATTCCATGCCAAAAGAATCTACAAAGTGATAAAGACAAACGATCTTAAGCAACACACCGTCTAAAGAAGGATTCTACGTCTACACAAAGAATCTTCACATATGAGAAGAGAGCTTCACAAATATGAAAGTTTCAAACGTCAAAGATGTATGAGCATGTCGGAATGATGCAGATCCACTGGAGTCAAAGAATGTGACGAATGGCAGATTACCACATCAGATTGATCACTATCTCATCAACAACAAAGAACAATGAACACCCATTCTATCTGGGGGAGATTGTTAAGAACTAAGAACGATGAATCATTTCTACATAATCATTTTTGAAGACGTCCAAAGCTATGAATGCTACAACTAAAGTGCAAAGACAGAAGACGTCAAGCAACCTCAAATGACCGTGACTAACATCACTTCTTCAACAACCGATCCTTAGGGGGAGATTGTTAGAACCTAAGTTTTTCAACGTTTCATCAAGTCTCGGTTATTTCATCATTTGTAATAGGTTGCTAAGTTATTTAATCATGTTATGTTTAAGGGTAAGCCCTTTACTCGTCCAATGGGCCTAAAGCCCATACGAATTAGAGAAGGGAAGAGAAGGGAGTGTTGCCCTAGCTCTTCACCTATAAATAGGACATCTATGTAATGCTTACTCTTGTTGGTTATTTCATTTACATAAGGAAACTCTTGCACTTTTATTCTTCATATTTGATCTAATCAACCAAACTCTATTTCTCATCTCATTTCTATCAAATCTATACTTGTGTTTACAATATGGTGACCTAACACAATATCACCATACATGTGCGAATTAACCCTAGGACCACCTACCAATGCTATACGCTTGACGGAGTTGGATGGGGTGTAAGATCTGAGCATGCCGCATCCGCTAGACTTGTCCATGTTAGTAGAGGCACTTAATGACTCTTACATCTTCGTACCGATGAACCCACGGCTTTACAATAGTTGTGGATAGGACAAGGTGTAAGATAGATCTAGGTGATTTAACCCTCTGATCCGAAATGAATTTAATCCCCAGACGAAATGATAATAGACACCTTTACTTTTATTACTGAGAATAGATTACCAGATGACCCTTGGTCACTAATCATTACCTTGGTGAGGAATCTAGGATCATAGGGTAGACAAATTGACCATAGGAGTCTACCGCCTTTTCAACGGTTTGAGAATTAGATCTTAATTATCACCCCTTTAGTTGTTTGCCATTAGTTGCTTGCCATAGGAACCACTCCAATTGATCATTAATAAAATATATTTTAAAACCCCCTTTATTATGTGATAATCATTTTAATTAGACAACTAGAAGTCAACCGTTCTTCGGACGACCTCGGTCTTACCATTCCCACACTACAAGCGATCGGGTACACTGCCCGTTAGTGCATAAGGTGGACCATAGGTAGACGAGAAATTATAAATGTAAAACATGGTCAGTAAAACCTGCATCAAGTTTTTGGCGCCGCTGCCGGGAAACGGTCTTCGTATTTTTGGTTGTTTGATTAAAATTCTATGTTTATTTTTATCTATCTTGACCTAAGGTGTAACATAGTAATAATGGTTACGCCATAACTTGTTCTTATTATAAAAAAATTTATGACCTCAGACAGGACCTACGGCGTAGCATGTGATGGTTGCTACGGCGTAACCTGTTCTCAGGCCTAATTATGGCGTTGTTAGTAATTGGACTACGCCGTAACCCTATCTGCAATATCTAAAATTTTATATTATGTGTTTTATCTTACTTGTTGCTCATGTTTATTATTTTTACACATTTAATGCACGAGGTTGTGATAGTGTGTATGTTTGAGCAAATAAAAACAAGTGGAGATAAATGTTAACATGCTATGGTAACGAAAGCAATGGACATAATTGGAGACGTCCGATTGATGTTTGTTGATGAAGGAAGCAAGAGTCTAACTTAAAGACTCAGGAGTTTAAAGAAAAGTGCTCATCGGGAGACTACTCGTCCCTATCCTACATTTAGTTTTTGATTTTATTTTATAACTTTTTAAACATTTTTATTAGATTTTAGGATTGGTTCTTGGTTTGGTTTTTTTGTTTATCATGTTTGCAGGATTAAAGACCAGGATAGAAGAGAGGAGAGCCGTCAACTCCTCTAGACACGTGGAAAAATCATAATTTTGGGCGACAAAACTACATCAGTAAGTAATTACGGCATAGCAGGCCGATCTGGCTACGCCGTAGCTGGTAATCCGTATGACCATATGCCCTTTCTAACATAACTACGGCGTAGCCAGGCCGATCTAGCTACGCCGTAACCTGTATATTCTAGGTATTTGATTTGACTTTTCAATTAAATTGTAACTGGGCCGATCCAGTTACACCTACCTATTCCTGGCAAACTATTTTCAGTTTAACTGAACTACGACTTAGTGGGGCCAATCCATTACGCCGTAGCTATTACCTGTCGCTAAAATTTTTCCAAAACTATTTCAAACCTTTCCATACCATGTATTAGTAGTTAAATGAACTTTGTGGGTGTGTTCCCTGTAAACCTTCATGAGACTTCACTCGTCCACCTCGGGACACCGAGTGGTTTAAAAGGCTTGTTGCATACGCTAAATGCAACCGTGATTCCTACGAAAGTGAGTTAGGTTTTATTTTGTTTCATTTTTATTTTTATACATTTCGTGCTATTTTTGATTTTATCCGGAATTATGCTTTTTGGTATTAGTTTTTCTTGCAGCATTACAGGTTGATGCATTATGGAGTAAAGTTTGGCTGCAAGGAAACATATTATATCCAATCTAGTTGAGTACGTGATGGTTGTGATGTTGATTTGATGATGAGTTGGATTTTGCTCGAGAAGGAACTTTTGGAGCATGTTACGGGAAGTGCCGTATTTTGATCATACCGAGCAAATCTGTTGGATCGTTATACTCTGACCAAACTATCTTATATAGCTTGTTAAGGGTTTAGCAGTCTTGGATAAATCCTAAACTACTAATAATGAAACACTGAATTACTATGTTTAAGTATGCGGAATTTACTTAACAAAGCTAAGAAGAATAAAAAACTTCAACGATTATATTAACTCCTTGAATCTGCTTATCGAATACAGACTCACAAACAACCCTAATATCTCTAATATCAAACTTTAGCTTTTCCCTAAAATCGTATCTCTCTAATATCGACCTAGGAATCCTTTTATAGGCACAAGGAAAACCCTAGTCGGTTTACAATACTTGAACGACAAGTAAACTAACTCTAACTATAGAATATTCTAGAATTTACATAATATTCCTAATCTAATCTTTGCATGTCGTCAGTCTTTTAATCCTTTGCAGTACTTTGACTTTATTCAACGAGCAGTACTTTGACTTATATACTTGAGCAGTACTTTGATGTCCAGCAGTACTTCAACATTTATACCCCAACAATCCTCCCCTAACTTGAATTCTACTTGTTTGACTTCAAGTTTCTGTTTGTAATCTTTATCTTCAAGGAAAGGTTGTTTCTTTGAAAAACATACTCGTTGTTTTGTTATCATCATTATGTAGTATCTGCAATCTTTATCAGCAACAATTCTTTGTCTTTACAGCAACTTAATTTCTTCTCAGCTACTCAGCAACATAAGATACATCAAATCATGTTAAGTTTCATACTATTCTCATCACTTCCAGGTGTGTTAACTCCTGTGAGAGGTGAATCATTGAAAATTAATGGATTTTGATGTCTCTTTACCAAAGCCATTAACTCTGGAGTAGCCAATGTTTAGGTTAAGTAAACCATGGTACATTGATAACCATATGATTTTTAGCAAATCATCAGCTATCAACGGATTTGAGTAGTCTTTACCAATAGTCGTTTGCTTTTGGACTAGCTAGTTCTTTTAGTACAACTATCATGGTGAACTAATTACCATATGAATGGATTTTCCATAGCCTTTACCACAATCCATTTTCTTGTGGGCTAGTCAACTCTTCACTTATCACAGATATGGTGAGTTGAAAACCATACAATTTTTAGTAAATTGTCAACTAAAAATGGATTTGATTATCACATCAGAGCCGTACCCTCATGATGAGTCAAACTCTTTCTTGTCTGTTAAACATGGTGAGTTGAATACCATTTATTGTGTAGTACAAGTACTAACACCATGTTCATCTCCAAAAACAATTTGTTGCTGTAAACATTTGTGCTTCAAAAAGTATTTTGCACATGACAAAAATTGTTATTTCAAAAGTACTTTGTGAAAGTACTGTTTGATCAGCAGTACTTTGAATAAAGTACTTGTTTATTCAAAAGATTTTAAACAATTAAAATCATACCAGTATTTATTAATCATCATCCTTCAAAATTATCCAATTGATGAACAAATTTATCACCATTAGAGCAGTTTCATCCTCTTGCTCTACTTCCAGACCATGATCCAGCATCCTCATCATCAAATCTCTTGTAAGAGGATATCTCCTTTCTGCTAGCATATGAATCATAGTACCATCTTCCAATTCTAAGACATGTACACCAGCATTTGCAAAGAATCTCCAACTTTGAATCTCCCAGACTTCTTGATTCTTCCAAACATCAGCTGTGCTTGTCTCTTCTGTTTCCCACATATTTGTCAGATCTCCCAGCAACAATACACCAATTCCTTTAAGTGGAATGTGTTCAAAATGAGCTTGAATCTGTTGATGTAGATAAAACAAATCTTCTCTGTCTATAAGATGCAGTATATCTACCAACAAATTAAATGCTCTGAAGCTGTCATCTTCTCTATGGAAAACAAAATAATCTCCATCTTTTTCAGATTCAATAACCTCCAAATCTGATATCGTAGCCTTTGTAGCAGTAACTTCTTCTGACTTAGGAAGCTCAAAATCAACAACTCTTAGGTAATTCCTCAGTTCATCAACTGTGTTTGCTCTTAATTCTACTTCAGACTTAGACTTCTTTGATGACTGTGATTTAGTTGTTATTCTTTTCCTTTTATTACCAGCTTCCATCATCTGTTTTCTTTCTTCAGTATCATAACCAATAATGCTAGCTACTTGTCTTCGATATTCTTCTCTGACAACATTATATAAATCCTTCATTTCTTGATACTTTAACTTCTGTAAACCTTTGTATCCACGACCTTTCAAATAACTCATATAAAAATTTCTTTCTTGGGCTTTTGTCATTGGCCTTCTTGGTTGAACAACTAGCTCTCTTTCTTTTATAAACTCAGCATCAAGTTCTGCTTGTAACTGTTTAGCAGCTTCTTCACCTTTAGCTTCTTGAATAGCCCTTATTTGTGCTAAAGAGAATTCCTTCTTCTTCTTCTTTTTCTCTGGTTCTACCAAGATTCCTTTCCCTTTGTCTTTAGGATCAGTTTCTTGAGTAGGTTGAGGAGAAGGTTGTGCTTGAGTTGTTCAACTTCTTGAATAACAATGCCTCTAGGTCTGGATATACTCATCATAATCTCAGCAATAGTCTCATCATCACTATTGGTAGATTTTCTAATCTCTTCTGCCTGAACTGGATTGGATGGACCCACATCTTCTTCAAAATTTAAGGTCCTTCGTGTAATGAGAGACTGCCTCACAGTGCCTTGAGCAGTATCTTGATTAGCAATATCTTGAGCAAGACCAACACCAGTTCCTTCCAAATCCAATTCTTCTTTATCACCACTTCTGATTGGAATATCAGCTTCTTGAAGATTTATTTGCTCAGTCTCATCATTCTTTCTTTCAACAGTATCTTGATGAGGAATTTGTTCTTCAAGTGGTGTCTGTGACATATTAACAGCATCTTGATCAACAACATCAGTACTTTTATCAGCAGTCTTTTCATCCACAGTCTTTTGATTCAGAACTGTATTTTCATTAACAGTATCTTCAAAAACAGCATCTTCATTCAAATTCACATCTTCCTTATTCCTCCCCAATGTGAATGAAGATAGCTTGCTTAGCCTCCTCCTTGTAGATTTAAACTTTTGGAGACCTTCTGGATGTTGTGGAATGAGATTCTTAACTAATTTCTTCAACTCCTTATACTTCTGTTAAAGAATTTCCATAGCAATACGTTGAACATGATAAGCTCTCTCCAACCTCTTCAACTCTCTTGTCAAGGCATAATTATCCAGAACCTCTTCTTCATCAGTTGTAACCAGATTAGCTCCCTCATCTCCTCCAGATGTCTGAGAACCATCTGTGGAAGTATAATCATAGGGAGTGGGTGGTTGATTTATACCATGATCTGAATCTTCAATAGCAGTACCTTGCAAAGAAATAGTCTTTTATGTTGAAGCAGTCTTTTCCCTTGAAACAGTCTTTTGAGAGATTTCTTGAACTGGTGAAGAAACAATGTTTTGAGAGACATTTTCTTCATTTGAAGGGGACCTCTCAGACTGTTGAGAATCATCTTGAGATGGTGTGGGAGCATAGTCTGAATGTTCAGATTCAGCCTCTGAATCTTCATGAGCAGCATCTCTAACAACTTGTGCTACCTCCAACATGTAAGCAGTGGGAGGTGTATCTCTACCAGAAAATTTAGCACTCTTGGTGGCCATGAAGGTAAATACCTTATCAGGAAGAGTAACAACTGGCAAAAATTCTTGGGGTTTAGAAACACCTTCAAGCTGTTTATTCAAGAAGACCTGTATGAACCTAGGATACATCAAAAATGGAGAACCATTCTTGATATGTTTAAGCATACCATCAAGTATCATCCAAGAAACATTGAAAGGCTCATTAGTAGCTAGTCCTACCAAGGCAGAGGCTATTGATTTGGGAAATTCATTCCAAGCAGTACTCTTGTTGCTTAGACAATGAAGTAGGACATGGATCAAATATTTCCAATGTGGACTGAATAAGGGTTTGCCAAAGGTTAGCTTGCTAAGTGAACCCTCATATCCAATATCCCTAAGTGTATCCCAAAGTACCTCTTTAGCAAAACAAGCAGTACCTTCTTCATCATTAAACTGAAGGTCTGTTCTTATAGAATCCTCTGTAATTCGAATATTACGCCCAGCAACCTTAGCTGTAATAAACCAAACATCCATCTCCTCCCATCCAGCTTTAGCAGTAGCCCAAAACTCTTGAATCCAAGGTGCAATAACATCGGGATTGACCAAAATAGCATAATTGATTGACGACCCAGTGAGAAAATCAATTATATCACGAAAATCAACATTCAATTCCGTTTTATCCAAGTTGGCTACCATATTGTGACGATTGCAAGTGGAACGAGCCATTGTTGTAAGATTGAGTAAGTAAGAGAGCGGCGAGGGTTATGTTTATGAAAAGTGGGATGTTAGTTATAAGGAAAGAGAATAATTCGGTAGGGTTAAGTATATATGGGTAAGATTTAAAAAATCGAATCCCAATAAAAGCGCAAACCGTTATTTTTAGCCCTTATTTCTTTCCAAGAAAATCAAAAATATTTTACCACACTTTTATTACAGTTGGAATAGTACCAGTACTTCCAACGTCAGCAAAGCAGTACTTTCATTATAGCCGTTGAACAGTACTTTCAGCATCCAAAACCATTTGCCTATAAAAAGACTCTTCATACACACTTAACTTCATCACAAAATCATATCAAAAACTCAAAAAACTTATCTTCATCTTTCAAAACCATAACTTCACCATGAGCAACTTTCCATTGGTTTATATCTCATCAGATGACTCAAGTGACACAGAGATTGAGTTTAACTTTGACTCTGATTCTGATTCAGACTCAAAGCCAGGATGGAGTTATTACTTTCCTCCAATTGCATCAAGCTCAAACCAGAGAAACTCTAAGAGAAAGGCACCAACTGTTGCTCCAGCTACAACACTATCCAAAGAACTGCCAAGAGCCTTGAACCAAGCTTTAGAGACTGCTTTGAAGAACTTGAAGATTCATGTGGAAGAGAAGCCTGCAAGACTAGAGAAACCTCCAATGCAAGTGCTTTTCCTACCTTGTCCAAAAATGCAAGCATCTTTTGATGAAAAGAGAAAGCAAGCTCAAAAGGCAAAACACAACTACCAGGGCAAAGGGAAAAAGCCTATGGAGTAGTTTATGTAGGTTGTAGGTTGATGTAGGTTTGCTTTATCATGTAATGACTATGGTCTTTGAAGATGAATGTACTGTCACTTTTAATGAATAAAAGTTCCTTTCTTTTGAATGATATATGTAGCCTCCCCTCAAAATATGAATGACTATTAATGCCTCCCCTCAAAAATAGCCTAAAAATTGATCATACCAATACTTACCACCAAATGCTTGAATCTTGAAACATTAAAGCCTTTTGTGAGTAAATCTGCTACATTATCATCTGTATGAATCTTGACAACATTAATCAATCTGTGCTCATAAAAATCTCGAATAAAATGATGCCTAATCTGAATGTGCTTAGTCTTGGAATGATAAACTGGATTCTTCATAATACAAATAGTACTCTCATTATCAATGTTGATAGGAGTATTCTTTATATTGAATCCATAGTCCAAGAAATGATTTTGCATCCACAGTACTTGTCCACAACAACTTGCAGCTGCAACATATTCTGCTTCAGTAGATGAGGTTGCTGCAATTGTTTGTTTCTTACATTGCCAAGAGACTAATCTTCTTCCAAGATATTGGCATCCACCAGTGGTTGATCTTCTATCAAAATTATCTCCAGCATAATCACTATCTGAAAAAGCTTCCAAGTGAAAAGGGGACTCCTTAGGATACCACAATCCTAACTTAGGTTGATGCTTGAGATAGGCAAAGATTCTTTGTACAGCATTCATATGAGAAACCTTGGGTGAAACTTGATATCTTGCACATAGACAAACAGCAAACATGATATCAGGTCTTGATGCAGTTAAGTACATGAGACACCCAACCATAGATCTGTAAAGCTTGACTTCCACTGGTTTTCCATCTTCATCTTTACCAAGTGAATTTGAAGATTTAATGGGTGTAGTGACTGGCTTGATAGAATTGAGGTTAAACTTCTTAAGAATGTCAGTGACATACTTATCTTGACTTATGAAGATACCAGTACTTGACTGTTTAACTTGAAGCCCCAAAAAGAAAGTTAACTCACCCATTGAACTCATTTGAAATTCTTTTTGCATAAGTTCTTCAAACTCTTTCACCATGGACTGTTTTGTAGCTCCAAAGATAATATCATCCACATACACTTGAACAAGCATGATATCCTTTTTGTCTCTTTTTATGAACAAAGTCTTATCAATGGCTCCTCTCCTATAGCCATGTTGTAACAGAAAATTTGAGAGTCTTTCATACCAAGCTCTAGGGGCTTGATGAAGACCATACAATGCTTTGACAACTTTGTAGACTTTGTTGGGATGTTCAGGATCTTCAAAACCAGGAGGTTGTTTAACATAAACCTCTTCTGTAATCTTGCCATAAAGAAAGGCACTCTTGACATCCATTTGATAGACTGGAAATCTCATATAAGAGGCAAAGGCAAGGAATAGTCTGATTGCTTCAATTCTTGCTACAGGAGCAAATACTTCATCATAATCCACTCCTTCTTCCTGTCTATATCCTTGTGCAACCAATCTTGCTTTGTTCTTGATGACATTACCTCTTTCATCTCTTTTGACTCTGAAGACCCATCTTGTACCAATTACCTTCATGCCATCAGGTAAATCACATAAGACCCAAACTTCTTGAAGCTTAAACTGTAGAAGTTCTTCTTGCATAGCTTCAACCCAGCTTTCTTTAGTTAAAGCTTGAGCTACATTCTTGGGTTCTTCTTGAGAGATGAAACAAGCAAATAAACAAGTCTGTTGATCCTTATGGTTCATCCTATTCTGTTTATAAACAAAGCTAAGCAAAGCATTATGGGGCTTGATGGTATTTTTAGCTTTAGATCTTGTAAGAACACCAGAAGTAGGAGAACCAATAATCTTATTTGTAGGATGATTCTTATGTACTCTTGAAGTGTGAGTAGTTGGTACAGTAAGATCATCTTCCAAGTTTGTGAAATCAGGACCTTGTTGAGAGAAAATTCCATCATCTTGCAGCTCATCATCTGATTCTTCAAAAGGAGGCATGGATGAACCAGGCCAATCATCAGTATTTGTCCAAGTGTTTGAAGTAACCCCCCCAGAAGTACTTTCAAATGGAGCAGCAGTACTTTGATCCAAAGTACTGGGATCCAAAGTGCTGTTGTCCAAAGTACTGTCAGATGAATTTTTAGATTTTCCCTTTGTCTTCTCTGCTTCATAAGCTCGTCTTTGTTCATCCTCATAGGACTTTGCAAGTGTTTCTTGAAAAAGCATCCTATTGAGTTCATCTTGAATGGCTTGATCTTCATCAGAGATTATGGGAGTTGAATCATCAGTACTTTGTGTTCAACAGTACTTTGCTTCTTGTTAACAGGAATAGACTCTGTATCTTGAACAGCTGTAGAACTTGCATTAACACCATGAACTATGAACTGTGAATCTTCTTCTTTTGAATGAATAACTTGATTCTCCTCCCTAACAGGCACATAGTTCAATGAAGGAGTCAATACATCAAGGTCAAACATCCAATCAGGACCTTTACCCCTTTGGTTTGTCTTATCTTCAAGGAATTCAACATGGAGACAATCTTGAACCTTCTTTGTAACTTTATTATATACTCGAAAACCTTTACTATTTGTAGAATAACCCAAAAGATATCCTTCACCAGACTTGCCATCAAACTTTCCCAAGTTATCAATGGTATTAAGGATAGTAAGAGGACATCCAAAAGGCTTCATAAAGCTTATACTAGGTTTCCTGCCCATTAGTAATTCATAGGGTGTCTTCATCTGAGGTTTGGTGATAGACACTCTATTCAAAATATAGCAAGCAGCACTTACTGCTTCAGCCCAAAACTGAATAGGTAAGAGAGAATCTGCAAGCATTGTTCTTGCTGCTTCTATCAAGGTTCTGTTCTTCCTTTCTGCAACTCCATTCTGCTGAGGAGTTCTAGCAATGCTAAACTCCCTCTTGATTCCTTTGTTGGCACAAAAATCATCCATAAGCTTGTTCTTGAATTCAGTCCCATTATCACATCTAATACCTCTAACCTTGAGTCTTAATTGATTTTCCAGGGATATGATTAAATCATGAATGGCATCAAAAGTTTCATCTTTAAATCCCAAGAAAAAGACCCAACTAAAACGACTACAATCATCTGTCACAACTAAGTAGTACTTCTTCTTGTTAAGGCTTGAAATAGAAACAGGTCCAAATAAATCCATATGTAACAACTCCAAAGGTTCTCTAACTGTTCTTTCCCCAAGCTTCTTACATGAAGCTTTATGCTGTTTACCTTTCTTGCAAGCTAAACATGAATGATCAGTCTTGAAAGTTTTGGAAGGTAAACCTCTAACTAAGTTGCCTTTGACCAGCTTGTTGGTGTTCTTGAAATTCACATGACCTAATCTTCTATGCCATAGATGTGCTTCTTCAAGTGTTGCCTTTGCTATCAAACATGTAGCTTTCTCAGAGGAGATAATATTCTTCATATCAATACTATACACATCATTGTGTCTTGGTGCCCTCAAAATCACCAAGTTTTCATCTTCAAACTTAAAGTCAGGGGATAAAATAAGACACTCTGTATCAGTGAACAACACGGGGTACTTCTTGTCACATATCTGAGAGACTGATAAGAGATTGAACTTGAGCTCTTTCACATAACGAACATTTTCAAAATCAATCTTTCCTGTCTTGATAGTTCCTTTTCCAGTAATTCTTCCTCCAGTAGCATCATCCCCAAAAGCAACTTCTCCTCCAAAGTATGGCTTAAAATCTGACAGAATCTCCTTTTCTCCTGTCATGCTTCCAGAGCAACCACTATCAACAATTAAATGATCTTTAAGCTCCTCTTCTGGGTTGCCCTGCACAATGATAAAAAAGTTAGTTTCTTTTAGGAACCCAAGCCATTACTGACTTGTTTTCCCCTTGTGGAGTCACATACTTAAAATCTTTAAGTATGTAATTTCCACTGTTTTTGTGAACATGATCAATTACTTTCTTATGTTTTAAAACTTGATCTTTGTTAGAAAAACAACTTTCTTTTTCAGCAATATTTTTCTTTCCACCCATACATTCTGAAAGTACTGGTTGGTCCCCATCAGTACTTTCCTTCTTGACCCACAGTGTTTTAACTTTTTGTTTTGAGGTCTGTGGTTTAGGGACTCTTCTGTAAGGCCTTTTATCAGCAGTACCCTGATTGGGTGAAAATCTCCTAACAGTACTTTGAGAGAATACTGTTTTTGGCTTACAAGTACCTTGAAAAATGTGACCTGAAGGTACTGGTTGTTTGGAAAAAGATCTTTTCTGTTGAGGGTACCTATAGGTTTTTGTAAAATTACTATGGTTGACCCTATTTGAATAATTCCAAACTAGTTTGTGTGAAACTGGTTTGGTCTCTGTTGGCCTATGTTGAGCAGATTTAGTCTTTGGGTATTAACTTAAGTAATCTGAATGTAAGTTACAATCTTTTATCAAGTGATTAGGACTATAACAAACAAAGCATAGTTTTTGATTCATTGACCCAAATCCTGTTCTTTGAGATTTATAGCCAAGACCAGTATGACCTCTAGGTGAATGATTAAAAGAATTTTTAAAGTTAGCAGTATTTTGAAAAGTATTTTGTGAAAGTACTGCTGAGTGACTAGCAGTTCTTTGAGAAAAGTTTGAGAATACTGCTGGTTTTGGAAAAACTTTAGAAAATCTTTTATCATTGTTTGCATTCCTAGCATTCCTTTTATGTGTAGCATCCTTAGGAATCTCAACTTTTTCTTCAGATGAACTTGGATTAGATTGACCCTTAAGTTTATTCCTAAACTCTAGATTGTCTACTCCATAACAAGAAACATCTTTCCTAGGTGGTTGAAAACTTCCAATGGCATGAGGAACTGCATGATACCCCTCATCTTTCTTAAATTCAGGAGGTGTTGGGCTTATGGGTTCCTCACTACTAGATCTGTTTTCTTCTGAGCAAGTTTCAAATTCACTAGTTGAGAGTTCCTCTGAACTTTCTTGTTCCTTATCACTAGTTGGGTTCTCTTCTGAACTACTATACTCAACACCATAACCTAGTCCTGTTTTAATATGTGCTCTTCTTTGTTTTTCACAAAAACTAGCATGTGTAAGACCAGCTTCTTTCCAACTAGCAAGTTTATCTAACAAAGCATCTCTTTCTTTAGTCATCTTTTCTAATTCAGACACCTTACATCCTAACTTCCATTCACTTAGTTTTAATTGATAATCCTGTTGCTTATATTGTTCTGCCCAAGCTACTTCATTGTTTTCATGTGTTATTATTTTGGCTTCCATTGACTCTAAAGTCAATTGATAACCAAGTACTTCAGTCCTAGCTTTATTATGTTTATCTCTTTCAGACACATAATCATTAAGTAGCTTTTGATAAACATTATTGCACTTATAGCATACCTCAGTAGCAGTAGGTGAAGTAGCAACCAAAGCCAGCAGAACAGGTTCATCTTCACTTTCCATGCTCCAATCAAAGCCTCCAAGATCTTCAGTAGAATCCAAAGCAAGACATCCTGGTTCCTCATCAAAAGCTGTGCTCCAATCAAATTCCTCCATTGCAACCATAGACAGAGTACTGGTTCATCATCAAATTCAGTACTCCAGTCAACCTCTGATAGATTTTCTTGAGCCACTAAAGCTTTTGGTTTTGGTTCAGGAACTTCCTTGATTTCAACCTTGGTTTTGGGTTTCTCAATCATCCTGTTTGCTTGATACTTAGCAAACTTGCATTCCCTTGCAAAGTGTCCAGTCCTTTGATAATTGAAGCATTCAATCTTAGACTTATCAAATGTTATACCCTGTTTGGCTTTGAAATCAATGCCTCTTCCTGTTTTCTTCATGAACTTCTTGATCCTAGCAGTAATCATAGCAACTTGCCATCTGATGTCAATTTCTTCAAGATCATCTTCTTCAATCTGCAGCACATCTTCTTCATAGGTAACAGGTAAAGTGGCTTGCTGAGCAAAGAATGAGCACACAACATCATCACAGTTGATGTTGTTTGAGGGTGGTGAAGTGGTAGTGGTCATAGTTGTGTAAACATCACCAACAGTACTTTGTACAGGATAAGCAGCACTTTTAGTGGAAGTACTGCTTGTTTTTGCAGATGACACAAAAGCAATATTGTGTGAGGTTGAACCAGATTTACCGTTCATCTCATGCTCATACACCTTCAAGTTATTGTAGAGATCATCAAAGTCCATTGTAGCCAAATCAGGTTGACCTCTGATCATAGTAGTAATGACATGCCAGATAGATGGTAGACTCCTTAGAAACTTCAAGTTTGCATCTTCAGTAGATACATCTACACCATGTATCTCTAGCATGCTGAGAAGATTTTGAAATCTCTCATAAGCAGCATCAAGCCCTTCTCTTTCTCCAACAGTAAAAGTTTCAAACTGCTGCTTCAACAAACTTCTGTGCATCTTCTTGGAAGCATCATTACCTCCAAATCTTGTCTTGATAGCAGCCCATAATTGTTTTGCATCCTTAGCATTGTGGAACTTTAGCAGGTGACCATCAGTTATAGCAGATAATAGTATGTTGAGAGCTTTGTCTTGATTCCTTTTCACAGTAGCAGATAGTTGTGGCTGAGGTGGTTTGGGTTGTCCCTCAACTACTACAGGTTCTTCAAGAACTTGATTGCCATTGACAATGCTATCCCAGAGTGCAGAGTCAGTGATAGCAATGTACTGCCTCATCTTCATGCTCCATAGATCATATTCACCCTTCTTGACTGTAGGAATTCAAACAGTGGTGATGGATGGCATTGGTGTAGGTTCAGGTGTCGACATCTTGTAGGGTTGATTCAGAAAATCGGTTTGGTTTAAGGTTTCTTCTTAATCAGAGTTTCCACACAAGCTCTGATACCACTTGTTGGATCGTTATACTCTGACCAAACTATCTTATATAGCTTGTTAAGGGTTTAGCAGTCTTGGATAAATCCTAAACTACTAATAATGAAACACTGAATTACTCTGTTTAAGTATGCGGAATTTACTTAACAAAGCTAAGAAGAATAACAAACTTCAACGATTATATTAACTCCTTGAATCTGCTTATCGAATACAGACTCACAAACAACCCTAATATCTCTAATATCGACCTAGGGATCCTTTTATAGGCACAAGGAAAACCCTAGTCGGTTTACAATACTTGAACGACAAGTAAACTAACTCTAACTATATAATATTCTAGAATTTGCATAATATTCCTAATCTAATCTTTGCATGTCGTCAGTCTTTTAATCCTTTGCAGTACTTTGACTTTATTCAACGAGCAGTACTTTGATCTTGAGCAGTACTTTGACTTATATACTTGAGCAGTACTTTGATGTCCAGCAGTACTTCAACATTTATATCCCAACAAAATCCAAGGGAGTTTTTCGTTACTTTTCTAACCCTTCCTATTTTTCATGTATATGCTATAGTATGACCGAAGTAGGGGGAAGGGGTTAGAAATAAAAACCCATTTGATTTTACTTGCCTTTGTTTTTCTATTTTTTAGTGAAAAATATTTCATTTATAAAATTTTGACATGTTTTTCGTTACTTAACTAGATTAATCTAAACTGAGCACACCTACCCTTTATTTACATTGTGTGAGGATAAGCCTTTCTGTTTTCCCCTTATAAATAATACCATAAACATGAGTGTGCCGGTGGCTGTAGTAGACTTTAGAACTTGACATTGTATATCTTTTCGAGACCATTATAATGAGCATTACATTGAGGTAACTTAATGTAATCGGTGCAGCTAGGATAAAAGACAAATTTTAGGATTAAACCTAAATAGCCAAATATTTGTGTATCGTGTATATTGACTTTTCACATCGATTAGTCAATCCCCTTGTTAAACCCTTTTCGTTGCACTCACCTTTAGTGCAAGATACCCCTAGATACACCCTTAAGAGCCTTTCCTTTCATTTTGTTCACCCAATATATGTTTCGTTACACCTATCGCCTAGCCTACCTTGTAGTTTCTTATAGTCCACGGTCCGGGCATTGTTGGTTAATTTTTGTTCACTAGTGAAAGTCGTGGGTTTTGAATAAAGGGATTTTGGTAGAAGATCGGGTTTAGATGATAGTTGATCTCAAGTGGGGGGATGCTATGTTTGTTCGTACTGTTTTTATTTTTATTCATGTATACCTTGTCATGCATCAAAAAAAAAGTGAAAAAAAAAGAAAAAGAAAAAAATAGAATAAAAAAAGAAATAAAGAGCATACAAGCAAGCATTTTCACCTTGCGGAGCTTATACTTTATAAACCCGTGTCATTTCTATCTCTCATTCTTATTTTAATTTGTACAATGAGAGCATTGTACATCTCAAGTGGGGGGATGGGAGATACAAATGGTTGATATTACGGTTTTTGGTCAAAATATGTGCAAAATTTACCCGAATTTAAAATTTTTTAGAGCACATAAATTTTTTCCATTGAAAATGAAGGCCGAGTTAATGCATCCTATTTGCCTAGTTTATGGAGATTATGAGGCACTACATTACATTTTATATGCATTAACTCATGTATTGAAGTTATTGAAGACCCCGTTGGAAACAAATTTTGTGAGGAAACTTCAGAGAGCGCAAGCGTGAGAGGGGAGTTTTTCTTTTTCATTTCTATTCTATTTTTCTATTTTTTATTTTGTTCAAAAGGGACTTTGCACAAACTAAGTGGGGGGATAGGAAATAGAATACGAAATCATAATTATCACTTAAATTAGTACTTGTCCTCTGATTGGCTCTGAAACAGTCAACTAAAACTGACCAAGGATTTGGTCAACTAAAGTTAAACAATTGAGCCAATACTAAGCGAAGGAGTATAGAATATCCCCGGGTCGTTATGTCCCGACGAGGTGTGAATGGTATACAAAACGGGTTTGTGATCGGGTGATTTTGAACAGGGAAGGGGTATGAGTGATTAAAACTAAGGAAATATAAATGAAATAACTTAAACAATCTATAATGACAAGAACGTAAAACAAAATTACCTAAAAGCGTTAATAAACTGAAAAACGAACGTCTAAATTAAAAACTACGTAACGTACAAAATAAAACGCGAGTTTTAAGAAATAAAAGTCCTACGAAAGTGAAAATGATATTTTTACAAAGCTAATGATAAAGTAAAATTATTGGAAAAATAAAAATATTTTTTAGACTTTTATATTATTTATTATTAATTAAAAACTATTTAATAACTAATTAAACTATTTTGATTAAAAATACTAAATAAAAAGTAATAAATATGAAAATTATTCTAAAAATACTTAGCAGTATAACAAAGCTAGGAAAATTATAAAAATGCTAAAAAGTTTACAAACAAGCTGAAAAATAAGCTGGAAAAGCTTATTAGCTTAAAATGAAAATAACAAGTATAAAAATAAAAAGGAAAAACTATAACACTAAGTTACACTTGGGGGAGATGGTGCCTGAGTCCCGTATGGTTTTGTCACTAGTAACCTCAAGGTCCCAGGTTCGAATCCCTTCAATGACACTTTCCTTTTTTTATTTTTCTTTTCTGGTTTTCTGTTACAACCCTACTAATCAACAACTAATAAGCATATTTAACAAAGACAACTTTTTTAGAAATGAAAAATAAGCACTATGGATGCTTATTAGCTCCATAGTTAACTTATAAAAGCTAAAAAGAAAATTTTAAAACTTAAAAGCTAAATTAAAAGCTAAAAGCTGAGACACAAGAGCAAAATAAGATGGAAACTAGTAAATTATACTAGGAATAAGCAAAAACAACAAGCCAAGCTTACTGAATAAGCCACAATGGCCAAATAAGCAATCCAAGTGAACCTGAATAACCAAACAGGTCACAAGGGCTACTAGCAGGCCAATTAGAGCTTGTATAATAAGCTAAGAAGTAAAGTACAAGCTAAGAATAGAAAGAATAGCCACTGGGCTTCTCAAAGAATCCAAATTCTCACAGTGGGACCCACTCACAAGCTCTTAATGAGCTTATGAAATAAGCTCAAATACTGATCACTCAGTGTTACTGAGTGAAGTGGGACAAAGAAGAAGCCATGAGCAGCTCTACCAGACAAGTTGAAAAATGGAAAATAAGCCTGGAACTAGATAGCTGAGCTTAAGGGCTTCTTAAAGAACCCAAATACTCAGCTCAAGCTCCAATGGATAAGCCATGAAGAGCTTATGAACTTGAACTCATACACTGATCACTCAGTGTAGAGGCTGAGTTGGAAAGAACTTTTAAGCACAAAATAAGAAAGTGTATAAGTACTATATGGAAAGCAAATAGCATACACAATAAGTAGGCCAGAAAGGCTTCTAAAAACAACAAGATTCAAAAGCTAATACTCACTAATGAATAATCTACAAGCTCAAGAAGTTGAGCTAATGAATCTGGCACAGAGCACACTTAAGAAAAACAGACTAGAATAAGCAAAGAAATAAGCAGTTTAATCAACTAGATAAAAATTATAAAAAATACTAAAGTGAAGACAAGCAGCAAATGAACAATATCCTACAAGAACAAATCCTAAAAGCAAATATTAAATCCTACAAGAAATTCAAAAATATATTATGCTGAAAATTTAACTTTAAGATTACATTAAAAGTTTGACTTAAATGAAGTTTGAGCTAGATTTATAGACTGATTATGTTGTTTTAAGTTAAAATAAGACTAGATTAAGCAATAAAACAAACTTATGAACTTAATAGCATGATCATGGAACATGAAAACCCAACAGATAACTCATAAGATGAGATTCAAGGCCATTTTGACTTTTACACAAAGAAGGACTGTATTTGATTACTTAACTGAGACATTAGATCATTTCATGACATACATCAGACAAGAACAACCTCACAAATGAACTTTAACACAGATAAACATTCAATACCAAACACATCTTAAGAAAGCCAATTTTCAGATTTTCAAAGCATTTTCATGATTAAGTCCTTAAAATCAGTCCACAGTGTTTTAATATGATGAGATAAGTAAATTTAAGCAAATAAACACATATATAAACATCAAATACTCAGAATTACTAAAAATGCTAATTTGACTATTTTGAGCAAAGTTGAGCAACTAGGAAAATAAATTAAATAGCACTAAACATTAAGCAATAACTTTACTCAGATACATAAAATAAGCATAAAGACATAAGTAATTCAAACTAAAAGGATAATCTACAGTACAAATGCAAAATATGGTAAAAATGCCTTACAAATTTCTTTCAAGCAGATAATATGAACCAAGGCTCAAAAACATAACTTATTGCCTCCCCTGAGGCACCTAACCCATGGCTTTCCAAATACTACCATGCTCCATGCATCTTCCAATCACAACACTGATTTTTGATTTTCACCATATTTTCAAGGTATTTTTGACTATTTTTAGTTTTCCTAGTTAGAGATATTTTAACACTTCTTAAGCTGATTAAAACTTATAAATGAACTGCTGAGAGTCAATTGGAACTGGAAATTAAAGATTTTAACAAATTTCATATAAGGGTATCAATTTTATTTGAAACTGCAAAACGTAAATTAAGATGGCAAGACTTGAAATTAATGAGTAAATAAAGTTTATTAAGCACTAAGAGATTGATTACAACTAATTTAAACTGGAAATTCAACTTGAAGAGTAAATTAAACTACCTACGACATGATAAAGACTAAACTACACTACATATGCTACTCTTCCACTTCTCTCTTTCTTTTTCTTCATATAGTGGACTGAGGTGGGGTTTCTGAGTCAATCCCACACTGAATAATGGCCATTGGATGGATACTTTTAATCCTGGCCCTTGAAATGCTTTTTGGCGGGAAAAGGGGATTGCAGTTTTGAGTGGAGTTTGGTGGGTGCATTTATGATGAGGGGGAAGGTTGGGTGTAGGTGAGTAACATTTATTGTGGTTGGTGAAGAATTGGTGAGGAGGGGGGAGACAAACACCCTGGTAATTAGGGGGAGGTGATGGAGGTTAGGGATGAACAGTGGTGAGGTTTGACTGTTTGTTTGACCGGGTTATAATATCAAACAGGGCAGTTATAATTTGGGTTTGGGCCAGGGGTGAAGGAATTGGGCCAAGGGGAAGAGTTTGGTTTGTTTTTGGGTTATAAATAACAAAAGGGGTCCGTTTGGTTTAAGTCATAAGCAAAGCCCAAGGACCAATAATGCAATTTGCTGAAAGTTGAGGGGCCTGGTTTGCAACTTTCCCAAAGTATTAATTAGGACCAAACTTGCCATTTTACATAATCCAAGGACCATAAATGCCATTTTCCACTTTTAAAATACCCAAGGACCATTTTTGTAATTTTCCAAAAGTTCAGGGACCTTTTCTGCCATTCACCCAAAAATTCATTCAAGGACCAATTTTGACAACTTAAAATATTTTAGGGACCTTGAATGATAAAACTCCACAATTTTGGGTTCCAGGGACTAGTTTTGCCAATCTTTGAAAGTTGGGGGACTGAAACTGCCAATTATGCAAACTTTGTTCGTTTTTCATTTGTTTTTAAAAACCTTTTGCATTTGAAACATATAAAACACGATCCTTGGATATTTTTTGCATTTTGATGCGTTTTTGAGTGTTTTTAAATGTTTTGAAGCTCAGATTTGACCAAAAATGATGAGTGTTTGAGCACTCATCATCCTCATTTTTCTAGTTTTACAAAACATTATATACGTGCCATTTTGAAAATTTTTGACACATTTTTACAAAACTAGAATAAATTTAATCTTGAGCACACTATAACCCTTGATTACATGGTGAGATCTAACCTTTCCGTTTCCAACTATTTTACCCCAAATCCACCAAATATTGAGTGTGCCGGTAGTAGCGTAGACTTTAGAACTTGGCTTTTACATCATTTCGAGACCATAAATAAGTAATGTGTTTTTATAGTACGTTTGGAAGAAACTTTTTGAGAAAACAATATTGTTAAGATCATCAACCATATACACCTAATCCTTCGTTTAGTCGTATTGACTTTTCGATCTACACATTTAAACCCTTGTTTGCACTCACTTTCAGTGCAAGATACCCTTAGATACACCTTATTACATCTTTTCATTCCTCACTATCCCATTACACCCTTACACTCTAACCAATTTTGTAACCTTACGTTTTTGGTCGAGAAATCTCCGTTGCCTCAATGTCATGAAATGCCTAGTTCACGAATCAAGAAAGGAAAGTTATGATCGAAGACCCCCAATGTTCTCCCTTAAGCTTATCTCAAGTGGGGGGATGATATTATCAATCTATCATTGTATCTAAAAAAATGTGAATTTCAGTATTTAGAAAGTAGAAGAATAAAGTGTGTAAATCATAAGCAACAATAAGATAGCTTATCATGGAAGACATGGCTCTCTTTACCGGAAGAATTGTTGGAATAAAAACTATATCACTTGTCACTAATAAGAGACAACACTTCGGAAGATTGGCATTTTCTGGCAAAAGGGAAATTGGTGACTACTCGGTTGAAAGATAAGATTACTTTCCCTTTTTACCCTTATCATGTCCAAACATCATAACCTACCCTTTTTAGTTGTGAAGTATTCTTAGGTTAGGGATTCGAGCAGTCAGTGGTGTCTTGCCCGGCGTTCCGGTCATGTACCATTGCCTTTGTCGCCCTTTCCATAGTATACTAGTAACAACTTTACACCCTTAACCTTATGATTACCTAAACAATATTATTTTCAAAAACTGTTTCGACCTTAGCTCTAGTGGTGGAGTTTTGTGTAAATGCCAAGCTTATGATAGAATATGGAGCGTATGAGTGAATTTCTTCCCATCTTTTCCTGAGCTGTTCGGCTTAACTTTATTCTAGCAGCTTTACTAATTTAAATTTGTGTCTTCTAAGTGATGAGGAGGATACTCTTTTAATTATTAATACAGTCTATGATGCGTGGGTTTTGCAACCTTCGCAGTAGGTTTTACCTCTCAAGGGATCTTTAGAAGCTTACAAACCCCACCAGGCAGTGTACCTGACCGATGTAGTATAGTGAAGTGTCATGTACCGGGGGATTGATCGTTCTCTCGGGGAATAGTGTCGTTAGGATTGAAAACTACTCTAATTTAGGTCTAAGGGTTGAGGGATGATTCTTTTTGTATTTTTGTATTTTATGAAAGCAAGTAAAATCTCAGGTATTTGGAAGAGCGGGCGGAATTAGTTGCTAGTCAACTAACCCAAATATCTACTATTGCAAATAAAATAAAATAACAAGAAAAGTAAATTGGTTGTGAGACTTTTATGTAGAAAAGTGTGTTTACTTAGATTTCCTTACTCCCTAGCTATCTTTTACCGGTTAATTGGTTTGTTACAATTGTGTGGATGATGGGTTGTATTCCTATAAACCATTCGTAGGGCCGTGTATGATCTTCCCTAACTCTATAAGCTCCTACTTCACTCCTATCTCGAGTCGACTAAAAGCTCATAACATGGGATCACTAGAATTCGCTTATGCATTAAATACAACCATATAATCATAGTACACATCCGATTCATGTTTCTTAAGACGTTCAAGCAAGATACCGTATAGGAGGTTAGCCAGTTTTCTTAAGCCTAACATTGACATCACCCACCCACAACAATCAATAACAAACCAACAACAAATAATCAGTAGCTAGGTTTCATTAGATCTAAGCAAACACAAGAGAAACCTAGCCTAGCATGTTAAAGTAAAGACAAACATAAGATATAATAAAGCAACACATAGACATATTGATTGATTTGAAAGGAGACTTATCTTTAATTGAACATGAATGATTCAAGGGTAAAAAAACCACTGAAAATACAGTAAACCACGACCTAGGGTTTTATCCCAAAAGTTCCACACTTAATGAATGAAAATTAGAAAATTATATATAGATTTTACAACTTGACGGCGTCACGTTTTAGCTCGTGACGCCGTCACCTTGCCGCCAAAACCCTTCTCGAATTGCTCAGATCTACTCTTGACGCCCTCCCTCTTTAAATCTCTTTGGGCCGTCTCTCTTTAAGTTATAACGTGACGGCCTAGGTTAATTTACACGTGACGCCATCACGTGTAAAAGCATCAAAATATTTCTGGCCCGTCTCGTGTAAAAATTATCCAACTCTATGTCAAAGCGTGACGCCGTCACCTCGTAAAGAGTGACGCCGTCAGGTACTGTTTCCAGTATAATTTGAGACTTTGTCGTTTTCTTCACTTTTATGCTCCAAAAACGCCCAAAATGCTTCCTTTTTCCAGATTTCTTCTCCAAAGTACCTAAAATGACAAGAGGAACGATTTAAGGCAATATTTGATCAAATAATTACGAATTAGGGCTTAAATGACCCCCTAAAAGCGTAACACTTTTCACCTCATCAAATACCCTTACACTTGAGATTTGCTTGTCCTCAAGCAAATGCGCTTTTATTCCAATCAAAATATGAGCTAGGGGTCATTTAACACTAATATAAAAGTAATTACAACAAATAGTCATTCCACCCTAGTCATAACAAGCACGGAAATCATATACTAGCACCTAAAAAGTAGTGTTTGGATACTCTCATCTCTCGGGTGTTATAAACCTATATAACTAAATGGAAATGGAAAAATATCACTCACTACCTGTCATAGCAAATAGATTACCATAGGTTTGGGAAAGGATCAAAAACCTCCTCCACTAGGCGTAAGCACCTAAGATAAACTATCAAAGAGGGCTTTTCAAGGATTGTAATGTTAGGTGTAGGGATATGATAAACACGGTTTGTTGGAATAAAGGGTATTTTTAGTGGTGGCGAGTTAATTATCTTGATCAAATACATACACAAGGTGGCGTTGCTAAGCCAAGACTCGACTCGACTTAAGCTAAATAGAAAATAACAAAAATAAAAGGAAACGGGATGGTAGTCCGTATGTCTTTTCTACTTTTCTTTTTCCAATTTTTTTTTCGTTTTTCTTGTTTTTTTGATTTTTATTTTATTTTTTTCACATACACTCTTGCCCTACCATCCAAAATAATACATCATTGGGGCCTCGGTTCTCCCCTTACACTTGAACTTTTACATACTTTACAATTAACTATTCTAATGACTCGAGTTAAGATAATTGAAAAACTTGGAGTACTTTAAAATATTAACGCATACATGGGCGTAATAATTGACTTCTTCCCCATTACTCCATTACATTAGTACTTTACCCATGAGTCCCAATCGTCCCAAAACAATATGTACAAGGATATGACTTGACTTAGCAACCATGTAATCAATTAGACAATTAACTAAGGGTTTAAACATGTAACAATAATGCACTAAAGATGAGTGCATACAAGGCACGCTAAGGCGATTTTGGTGTACATTTGGGGGTGGATTGTAATCAAATTCTTCCTTTAAGTAAAATGCTTAAAGTTAGAAATGAAAAGATAGGCTCAGAGGGGTGTACTAGGGGTATTGTGTACTAAAAATGAGTAAATCGCAAAGGTGTGGGAAAATTACTTGACCAATGTAGTCAATGTAATTATATTACGGGTGTAAAACATGGGTTATCCTATTGCCTCTTATCATGTAGTAAATCTAACTACACGAATGTAGTCTCACTTGTGGATTTGGGATGGTCACTAACGCAAGTTCTAGAATCTAATTACTACCGGTACACACACAAGCACCAACAATGAATGTTTTTCCTAACAATTCTAGGGGTGAACCTCACATATTTGGGGAAATTTTTTGAGTGGTACGGTTTTTTTATGCTAGTAATACAACTCATATCCATGAGACGCTTATTATGCCTAAAGTTTCACTCCTATATGTTGTAAACAAATTTAAATTTGGCGCTACAATTTCCCTAACAAATATTTCTCTCAGTTTTATTACACATCTACCATTAAACAAACAAAAATCAAGCGTAATAGCATTTTCTAAGGTGTCTTCATTTACCCCCCTTACACTTAAACCGAACATTGTCCCCAATGTTCACATAAAAGATGTAAAAGTAAAGAAATGAAAGAATCAAACAAATACTCCCCTGATTCGTTTGATGTGGATCGTGTGGTAACATGGTTAGATCTTCTTCCAAGATGATGTAAAAGCTTCAAGATCAAAGCGACGCCAAAAACTTGATTTTATGAACTTGATTCCATGTTCATCTTCTTGTCCAACGTAACCTGTTAAACCTGAGAAAACAATCTAGGCAAACCTTGCGTAAAATCAGCGGCAAAATCTATATAAGGATATAATGCTTGTGGAATGAAAGTTTTGCAGATTCCTGGAATTAACGATGCAGTAATTTTTATAATCCGGCAGAAAAACTAAATTTTAAAAACCGTTTTCTGGAATCAGTACCTGACGCCGTCAGGTTTTAAAGCCTGACGCCATCAGAATTGATCTGACAGAATTCTTTAGTTTCCGGAAAATTTCTGGAAATACAAATACCTTAATTCCTGGAATCCTGCAAAATTTCATTATGACTCGATACAAGCATTTGACTCAAACAAATACTAATATGTATGTTCATTTTATATTATTGCAATTCATGTCCAATTCGTTCTTATAAACAAATTTAGATTTCCCTTACACTTATCTTTTTGCAAAATACCTTTATATGTAGTTAAGACGAAGTTAAAAACAAAATAAAGCATTTTCACAATGTAATTTGAAACATGAATTGTTAGCAATAAAAATAAAACATGCATACGGAAACAAATAAAATCAAACAAACAAACAAAGCAAATAAAGCTTGGGTTGCCTCCCAAAAAGCGCTTTTCTTTATTAACGAGTCTTGTAGCTAGACTCAAAGTCACCCTACCCAACGTAGGTGAGTTCCGCATCGAGGACATCCTTAGGGTTGATTTTGGTTTGGAGCTTCCTATTGGTGTGTTTGGTGAGATATGTCCTCTCAAACTTCTCTCCATCCGGATCATATAATGTCATTTTTATGTGCCATGATCCATCTCCTTCCTTAGGGGGCTTTTTCCAATCCCATTTATGTTCATCTCCTTCGCTTTTCCACTTATTCATTCCTAGGTTAATTGGCAAAATTCCTAGGATGTCAATCATTTTTCTAAAAACTAGAGGATCTTCAAATGGGTCCAATTCAGTGTCCCTAGCCAAGAGTTGTTCTATTGTCTGTGTTCGGTTTACAAACTCTTCTTCTAGGTAGAATGGGCGTTGGGGTCCTATGAAGTCTCTATTCACCCATGGTCCGTATCTAGAGGGTCTCCTATTAACATCCGCCCAATGAGGCATTGGTTCCTCATAGGTGTCATAGGCGTGTTTCTTAACATCATATACCGACCAAGTTTCTCCTTCTCCTACCGCTATTTTAGATCCCTTACAATCAATCATAGCACTTGCGGTAGCTAGAAATCCTCTTCCTATCAACAAAGGGCATGTAGGGTCGCTAACCATGTCGAGGACGTGGAAATCGGCTAAAATTGTTAATTTCCCAATGTGTACTACCACGTCCTTTACTACTCCAACCGGGTACGCTACACTTTCATCCGCCAAACCTATTATTACGTCAGTTTCTTCTAACTTTCTAGTTTAAGGGTGGTGTAAAGAGGTAATGGAAGTAAGTTAAGGCTTGATCGAAGATCGGCTAATGTGTTATAAGCCTCCGAATTACCGATCTTGCAAGGTAGAACAAATAAGCCCGGGTCATCTAGTTTCTTAGGTAACTTATTTTGAACGAAGGCGGTTCCTTTGTCACCTAACTTGAGCTTCTTCTCATATTTTTCCAAGAGGGCATTATAGTAGGGAGCACGTGCCAAAACATCAATAACCGGACGTTCAAGGTGGAGCTCCTTGAATTCTTCGTCAAGGTTTTGAATGAGCGGTGTTTCAACTATGTTATTAACCAATTTAGTTTTGGATATCCTACTCTCGTGGTCTTTTTGAGGGATTTGGGTTTGCTTGAAACACTTGCTCATGGCGTTGACCGAATAGTATTGTGGGCAAGAACTAGGAGATGAAACCGANTTCTTCGTCAAGGTTTTGAATGAGCGGTGTTTCAACTATGTTATTAACCAATTTAGTTTTGGATATCCTACTCTCGTGGTCTTTTTGAGGGATTTGGGTTTGCTTGAAACACTTGCTCATGGCGTTGACCGAATAGTATTGTGGGCAAGAACTAGGAGATGAAACCGAAGAGATGGCATTAATGTTTAGTTTCGGGTTCTTGACCGTGTCGCTTGGGAGGGCTCCCATCTCTCGATCATTGAGAACTTTCAACAAGGTGTCTATCTTATTGGTCATCTCGCTTTGTCTTTGTTTGAAATCTGTGGAAAACTAGAAGGGGGGGGGGTTGAATAGTTTTACCTCTTTTTCGTTTTAAAAAATGTTTGTTTCAAAACCTTCAATTAGAGTTTATTATGAAAACAATATATAATCAATATGATCAATTATATACGTGTGCTTTTGAGTTTGTTTTCAAAACTTAGTTTTATGGATAAAGCTTTGGTCGATCTTTATGTGAATATGTTTTCCTTTTGAAATCTTAAAACGTTTTGTATCAAATCATCTATTAAGTTAAACTCTATATGAGGAGTGTGAATAATAATGTAGTCGATCATATCATATAATTATGCACATCATCACAATATTAACTTGCAACTATAACACAATCAATCATCATGACAATATAAGCAACACCCAACACATATATGCAAGCATAGATATAAAGCGATAAATGCAAGAGTAAATGTAAAGAGATAAGAAAAAGAAGATGCAAACCGGAAACGATGATTTATAGTGGTTCGGCTACAAGGTCTCCTTCCTTGCCCTACTCCACTCCCCGAGTCACCTACTCGAGAGTTTTCTTCACTACTCAACAAGCTCCCTTTTGGCGGAGAAGACCTTACACAACGTTGCTTATATTATTTAACGACACTAAGCTAAATGTCGGGTTCTAATAGTAGCTAGAACCAATCTCACGACACGACTTCAATCACTACACAACTTCTACACGACTTCATGACTTCTTCACGACTTCACACCTTCACAACATCTTCACTACTTCACAACTTCATGACTTCTTCACTACTTCACACCTTCATGACTTCTTCACTACTTCACAACTTCATGACTTCATGACTCACTACTAAGTAAGATCATCTTGATCTACTTATTACATATACTTACACAACTAGTTTCTACAACTTCACATCAATACTAACTAGACTCTAATACTTCTTTGACTTGATGATAAGAAGTATTCTTCTCTTGCACTTTGAATGGAAGAGGATTGGATCACTTGAAACAAAGATTAATAATCTTATGATCAAAGGGTTTTAGAAGATGTTTAGAGAGATTTAGATCTGAAAATTTCCGTGCAAAAGGTGAGAAAAATACCAGGTTTGAGGTCGTATTTATAGGAGAAAATTTCTGACAAAATCTGAAAGGGGAGCGTAGCCGGCCCCCTTAATTCATAGCCGACCCCCTTAAAATTAAGGGGCCGCCCAGCTGTAACGGCCAGATTTTATGTCTTTTAGTGGAGAAAGTTTATTTGGTGAAAAACTAACTGATTTTGGTTAAAAATTTTGAATTCATATATTTAGTATGATTTAAACATTTTCCTTTATTACCAAAAGTGTTTTTCAAAAATATATAATATGTTTATATTATTTTATAACATTTTCTTTTAATTAAAACATTTCCCTTTAATTACCAAAAGTGTTTTTCTAAAATATATAAAATGTTTATAACATTTTATAAAATTTTTAATGTCTAAATAAAAATACCTTTGATCATAAAATGTATTAGACATTTGTTTATACATACCTTAAGTGATTTTTGAAGCATACTCGAGACGTTGAGATGTCGAGAGACGTTGACGTATGAATGCATAGATGATTTGTGATTACAAGTAACTCAAACACTTTACGTTATGTGTTGTAACTTACATCTTTATCATCATCAAAACATGAAGAGGATGTTTAGATTAAATATCGTAATATTTATGCTAACAAAATCGGATTCAAACTTGGCTATACGAGCGTCTTGAGATGCCATAAATTTAGACATCAATCCTTCAAAATTATTGGTACTACCATTGTTATTGGAAGGATTGTTATTGAAAGTACGGTTTGAGGATGAACCGTTTGATTGAAAACGACTAGGTGGATTGGAAAAGTTGTTTTGGGGCGTGTTTTGGTTTTGTTTCCACCTAAAGTTTGGGTGATTTCTCCAAGAGGGGTTGTAAGAATCACCGTAAGGGTTTGGCTCGGGTTTGAAAGTGTACCCCTTTTCTCCCGCTCCGTCGGTACGCAAGGATGCGTAGTCCCCAAAAGCTTGTTCCGGGAGTTCCATGCAATCACGAGTGTCGTGGGGACCACTACAATAATTACATGAAGAAGTGATTTTGTTCACTTGGCTTGAAGGTTTAGGAGCTTCGCAGGATTTCATGAGAAACTTGACTTCCTCAAGTACCATGATCCTACATCCGGAAGTGCTTGAATTATTCGAAGGCAAAGATATTGCCTTGACCGTTTTGCTCAAATCACGGGGATCGTTCCAACTTTCGTTGTCATATAGAGCAAGATCTTCTATGAGTTCCCATGATTGTTCCGCACTTAGATCACGTAGCTTNTTGGCTTGAAGGTTTAGGAGCTTCGCAGGATTTCATGAGAAACTTGACTTCCTCAAGTACCATGATCCTACATCCGGAAGTGCTTGAATTATTCGAAGGCAAAGATATTGCCTTGACCGTTTTGCTCAAATCACGGGGATCGTTCCAACTTTCGTTGTCATAGAGTGCAAGATCTTCTATGAGTTCCCATGATTGTTCCGCACTTAGATCACGTAGCTTGCCACCGGCCGCTTGGTCAATGGTTTGCTTCGTGGGGATATTGATATGGTCATAGAAAATTTGGACTTGGAGCCAAAGGTCTATGCCATGGTGAGGGACTTTTTGGAGTAAGTCCTTGAATTGAGTCCATGCCTCGTAGAGGGTTTCGCTTTGATGTTGTTGGAACATCAAGATCTCATTCCTTAGCTTAGTGGTTCTCCCCGGTGGGAAAAATTGAGCAAGGAAGCGAGTGGTTAGATCATCCCAAGAGGTGATGGATCCTGCAGGTAGACGTTCTAGCCATTGACTAGCTTGGTCTCGCAGAGAGAATTGGAAGAGACGTAATCGGGTAGTCTCTCGAATTTCAACATTAAGGTCTATGGAGTCAACGATTTTAAGAAAGTCCTTGAGATGTTGATTTGGATCTTCGGAACGAAGTCCATGGAATGCACATCCGCTTTGCACCAACCGGATGGTGTCGGATTGCAAGGGAGAGACATTGGCTCCTTGGGTGTGCTAAATGGTGTTTCGATAGCCTTGGTGGCTAGGACGGGAGTATTCTCCTAAAGTGCGAGAGGTGGGTTTGGTTGTGGTGGGTTGTTGGGATCAAGGATATTACCACCTTCCATGATGGCGGATGGTAATGGTTACGAACAAAGACACGAAGAAAATAGATAGACTAAAGAAAACCTAGAAAAATAAAAATAAAAATCTCACTAAAAAGGAGTCTAATGAGTAGACCTAAGTAAAAATAAAATTTCAACCTAATCAATAACTATTCCCCGGCAGCGGTGCCAAAAACTTGATGCGTGGGTTTTGCAACCTTCGCAGTAGGTTTTACCTCTCAAGGGATCTTGAGAAGCTTACAACCCCCGCCAGGCAGTGTACCTGACCGATGTAGTATAGTGAAGTGGCAAGTACCGGGGGATTGATCGTTCTCTCAAGGAATAGTGTCGTTAGGATTGAAAACTACTCTAATTTAGGTCTAAGGGTTGAGGGATGATTCATTTTGTATTTTTGTATTTTATGAAAGCAAGTAAAATCTCGGGTATTTGGAAGAGTGGGCGGAATTAGTTGCTAGTCAGTTAACCCAAATATCTACTACTGCAAATAAAATAAAATAACAAGAAAAGTAAATTGGTTGTGAGACTTATATGGAGAAAAGTGTGTTTACTTAAATTTCCTTACTCCTTAGCTATCTTTTACCGGTTAATTGGTTTGTTACAATTGTGTGGATGACGGGTTGTATTCTTTTAAACCATTCGTAGGGCCGTCTATGATCTTCCCTAACTCTATAAGCTCCTATTTTACTCCTATGTCGAGCCGAATAAAAGCTCCTAACATGGGATCACTAGAATTCGCTTATGCATTAAATACAACCATATAATCGTAGTACACATCCGATTCATGTTTCTTAAGATGTTCAAGCAAGTTACCGTATAGGAGGTTAGCCAGTTTTCTTAAGCCTAACATCGACATCACCCACCCACAACAATCAATAACAAACGAACAACAAATAATCAGTAGCTAGGTTTCATTAGATCTAAGTAAACACAAGAGAAACCTAGCCTAGCATGTTAAAGTAAAGACAAGCATAAGATATAATCAAGCAACACATAGACATATTGATTGATTTGAAAGGAGACTTATCTTTAATTGAACATGAATGATTCAAGGGTGAAAAACCCATGAAAATACCGTAAACCACGACCTAGGGTTTTATCCCTAAAGTTCTCCCAAAAGTTCCACACTTAATGAATGAAAATTAGAAAATTATATATAGATTTTACAACTTAATGGCGTCACGTTTTAGCTCGTGACGCCGTCACCTTGCCGCCAAAACCCTTCTCGGATTGCTCAGATCTACTCTTGACGCCGTCCCTCTTTAAATCTCTTTGGGCCGTCTCTCTTTAAGTTATAACATGACGGCCTAGGTGAATTTACACGTGACGCCGTCACGTGTAAAAGCCTCAAAATCTTTCTGGCCCGTCTCGTGTAAAAATTATCCAACTCTATGTCAAAGCGTGACGCCATCACCTCGTAAAGAGTGACGCCGTCAGGTACTGTTTCCATCATAATTTGAGACTTTGTCGTTTTCTTCACTTTTATACTCCAAAAACGTCCAAAATGTTTCCTTTTCCAGATTTCTTCTCCAAAGTACCTAAAATGACAAAAGGAACAATTTAAGGCAATATTTGATCAAATAATTACGAATTAGGGCTTAAATGACCCCCTAAAAGCGTAACACTTTTTGCCTCATCAGTCTACTTGAGGACAAGTAGAGTTTAAGTGGGGGATATTTGATAACATCAAATTTACCCATGATTTAAGCGTTAATATCTCTTTGAATTAATCATCTTTTCTATTTATATGAAGAATATCTACTCTTATTTCTTCCTATTTTGGTTTCAGGGTAAAGACGTGTAAAAATACGTTATTGATGATTTATTGGCTTAAGAGTGGGAATTACGCTTAAAGTTACGTTGAAGACACAAACACGGCGGTCTAGTAAAGTAATGATACTACACCGTTAGAAGATTTACCCCATAAAGTGAAGACTACGCCGTAGCAAGCTACTGAGCTACGGCGTAACATAGATTACCTAAGGCTACACTGTAGTTGGTGATTGGACTACGGCGTAATGTTGAAGATATGAGCCTTGCGCCCGTAGTTAGTAATTGGACTACGGCGTAAGAAAGATTTTATGAAGGCTACGCCCATAACTAGTCATTGAATTACGGCGTAGGTATATTTCTACAAAGGCTACGGCGTAGCACTCCAACCAGTTACGCCATAGTGATTATTACAAGGATTACGGCGTAATCCTACCATACGACTACACCGTAACAAAGACGAGCCCTATAAATACCAAAGGAAATTCATTTACAATTTGTCAAGTTCCTCTCCCCCAAACCTGCACTAGGGTTTGGGGAGAATGACCCAGAAGAAGAATGAAGACCACGAAGGCTAGAGAGATGGCGTATAATTAGACTAGGAACCACCTAGTTTAACACATTTTTGAATTCTATTTTGTTTTGCATTCATGAATTCTCTTTATTAAGATTTGGTTTCGGTTTATTATTCATATTTATCTATGTAGACGTTATCTTAGCTTGTTCGTTATTCTTTCATTTCGGTAATATATAAGCTTGGTTGAATCTATTCAGTCTAGGTGAATTAACCCTAGGACCCTAGACTAGTAGGTTGTGGGGATTGGTAAGAATTGGCCATAGTACTACCTTTCCTCATGTGCGAATTAACCCTAGGACCACCTACCAACCGGTTATATTTAAGAAGCTAGAGGGAATCTAATATCTGACCATGCCGGGTTCCGCTAGAACAAGTCTATTAAACATGGCGCTTAATGACTCTTGTATCTTGACCGATGAACTCTCGGCTTTACAATAGTCGAGGATAGGACAAGATGCGAGATATGGCTGATGATATGACCATTTGACTCTTGTTGACTTACACCCACTGCATAGAACACTAAAATATGCATTTGCTTTACCTTAATATCTTAATAACCTATCTTAACCCCTACTATCTTTATTCCTCTTTTGTTTATTTTATGTCTTGGTTACTATCTACTCTATTCAACTAATACCCCTTTTTTAGCTCGTATCTTAGTTTGCCAGAACAACAGCTCTTGGGACGACACTCGGATTTATCTAAAGGCATACTACACATGATCGGGTACACTGCCCGTTAGTATGTGTTAATCGTTATAATTCGAAGTTTATAAATGTAAAACAGGATGAATATAACGCATCAAGACTCTAGTGGTGGAGATTAGTATCTTTGCCAAGCCTATAATAGAATACTCGCCATGACTAAGCAGTTGAGTGATCAACCCAAAATAAACACATAGATTAGTGAGAGAGAGTGTGATTTCAATTCCCTTTTCGTGAGGTGCTCGGTTTAGAAATTTCTAGCTTAGGTAATCTTTAAACTCCTATCTTCCGAGATAACTTGGGAGATATCTTTTTAGAAATAATTTAAAAGGTCTACTTGAGGACAAGTAGAGTTAAGTGGGGGGATATTTGATAACGTCAAATTTACCCATGATTTAAGCGTTAATTTCCCCCTGAATTACTCATCTTTTCTATTCATATGAAGGATATTCACTTTTATTTCTTCCTATTTTGGTTTCAGGGTAAAGATGACGAAAAGTACGTTATTGATGATTTATTGGCTTAAGAATGGGAATTACGCTTGAAGTTATTATGAAGACGTAAACATTGCGGTCTAGTTAAGTGACGAAACTACACCGTAATTTATACCTCAAGTAATGAAGACTACGTTGTAGCAAGCAACAAAGCTACGGCGTAATAGAGAAAACTACCAAGCTACGCCGTAGTTAGTGATTGGACTACGGCGTAATGATGAAGATATGAGCCCTACGCCCGTAACAAGTCATTGAGTTACGGCGTAGGAAATATTTGTGAAGGTTACGGCATAGCTCACTATTAAGCTACGCCGTAGTTGTGGATATACATCAGAAGATTTCGTGATAATGAAGACCTACGGCGTAGTTGTCATGGACCTACGTCGTAGTTAATAACTTGGGCGCGAGGAGTAAAGTCAAGGGACTGAAAGTGGCATAATAATATTATGTTTCTTATTAAATAAACACATTATAGTGTTTATTTGTACGGAAGTTATGAAGAAACCAATCACAAGGACGAAAGTGTAATATGGCGCAAGATTGGGGACCAAAAGTTGGACAAGACCAAAAAGTCATCATTATAAATACAAGACACAATACGTAGGTAAAAATATCAATTAGGTTTTTGGTACTGTTAGCCGTACAAGACAAAAAGGGAGGAGCAGTACGCGTACGTAGCTTTTGAAGGGCAAATCCTCCAGGGTTTGCCCGGTATTCGACTAGGGGATCAAAAGCATTTATCTAGCACGATATGTAGTTTTACTTCGACATTCATTTATTTATTAAGTTTCATTATTCTTGATCACAATATTGATTCTGCATGATTGTTGATTGTCGTGATGCCTATTGTGTTTTATTTAATTGTTTTTGTAGATTAATTAATTAAGTACGGCGTAATCATTTATTTAACTACGGCGTAGTCATTTATTTAACTACGGCGTAGAGATATAATTGATTACGGCGTAGTCTTAATTAATTAGTAATTTATTATTTGATCTTTATTTCTAGTTTATTATCAGTTTTATTTGTATACTTTCATGGTGAGTCTTCGGACACTCTAGTTCCCGTAGTGTTTAGAGGCTTGTGGAATTAACCCTAGGAAGCAAACCGATAGGGATGTGACTTGGTGATAGCAATATAATCATACATGTGCGAATTAACCCTAGGACCACCTACCAATGCTATACGCTTAACGGAGTTAGAGGGGTATAAGATCTGACCATGCCTCATCCGCTAGACTTGTCCATGTTAGTAGAGGCATTTAATGACTCTTACATCTTCGTACCGATGAACCCACGGCTTTACAATAGTCGTGGATAGGACAAGGTGTAAGATAGATCTAGATGATTTAACCCTCTGATCCGAAATGAATTTAATCCCCAGACGAAACGATAATAGACACCTTTACTTTTATTACTGAGAATAGATTACCAGATGACCCTTGGTCACTAATCATTACCTTGGTGAGGAATCGAGGATCATAGGGTAGAGAAATTGACCATATGAGTCTACCGCCTTTTCAACGGTTTGAGAATTAGATCTTAATTATCATCCCTTTAGTTGTTTGCCATTAGTTGCTTGCCATAGGAACAAGTACAATTGATCATTAATAAAATATATTTTAAAACCCCCTTTATTATGTGACAATCATTTTAATTAGACAATTAGAAGTCAACCGTTCTTGGGACGACCTCGGTCTTACCATTCCCACACTACACACGACCGGGTACACTGCCCGTTAGTGCATAAGGTGGACCATAGGTACACGAGAAATTATAAATTTAAAACATGGTCAGTAAAACCTGCATCAGATGCGAGACTTTTCATATCGCAAAACCTGTTACTATTTCTCTATACAAATCAACTCTAATATTGTTTTACGAGACTGAATATGATGCGAGAAGAACCATAAACTTATGATATACCATAAGATACTCACAAGTGACCGTTTGACCAAGAATAACTTAAATCTTATCAGTCCAGGTATAAACGAGAAGAAAATGAAATGAACGAGAAAAGTCAAACAACAAAAGCTATATCCTTACAGTCAAACATATCCACATCAACAGAAAAACTCCCATATCACATCTACAATACACTAATACTGCCCCACATCTACGAATCAATTATCCCATCTCACAACACCTCAAACTACTACATGCATCTCAAACCAACACAAATCTAAACTTGAATGAAAAAAAATAAATTTAAGATCTCAGTTTGATACATCACAGATCATAGATCTTTACACAAAGGGATTAGGCCGTACAATAGCTACGTACTTTCACTAATGTACCGTTTTGGTACGTGAACTTATTTCCGTTCCACTTAATGTTGTCTACTTTTTTGTTTTGTTCCATTTTGCACAAATTTTACTGGCAACCGGCTAAACTTTTGAAAAACCGGCTAAAGTCCAACGTGGCATATAAGACTTTTGGGATTAGGCCGTACAATAGCTACGTACTTTCACTAATGTACCGTTTTGGTACGTGAACTTATTTCCGTTCCAACCATTTATAAAAAGTTTATAAAAATTCTCGTAATGTAAAAGTTTATAAAATTTTCGTAATTTTTAAAAAAGTTTATAATAAGTTTTGTAATTTAAAAAGTTTATAAAATTTTCTTAATTTAATAAAAAATTTATAAAAATTCTCGTAATGTAAAACTTTATAAAATTTTCATACTTTTTAAAAAAAGCTTATAATAATTTTTGTAATTTAAAAGTTTATAAAATTTTTGTAATTTAATAAAAAGTTTATAAAAATTCTCTTAATGTAAAACTTTATAAAATTTTCATACTTTTTAAAAAAGTTTATAATAATTTTTGTAATTTAAAAGTTTATAAAATTTTTGTAAAAAAGTTTATAATAATTTTTGTAATTTAAAAGTTTATAAATTTTTTTGTAATTTAATAAAAAGTTTTTAAAAATTCTCGTAATGTAAAACTTTATAAAATTTTCGTAATTTTTTAAAAAGTTTATAGTAATAATTTCTAAAAAAGTTTATAAGTGATCAGTTTCGGTAAAACAAGTTTAGGAGTGCAACATGGTACAAAACAAAAAAGTAGACTACATTAAGTGGAACGGAAACAAGTTCACATACCAAAACGGTACATTAGTGAAAGTACGTAGCTATTGTACGGCCTAATCCCTTACACAAAACAAACAAAACCTACCTAGACCTCCTTCAAGAGATCTTGAAAACATATTATGCAACGGATGGAGTTTGTTTGTGCTGAGTAGAAAAGATCTATGGTTGTGTGCTTGCGTCAGTTTGTTGTTTAGGTTATGTGGGTAAAAGGAAGGTTATTGTGTTTGTGATTTGATTCGTGCAGCTACATGAAGTAAAAAGGAGATATAAGGAGTTTGTTCGCTTGTTTTTATGGAGTAATAAGGTTACTACGTTATTTTATTATGGTGATATAAGGAAGGAGTTGTTGTCATGTGTTAACAGTGGAGATATTAGGATGATTAATGTAACGTTTTTAATGAAGTTATAAGGTTGGAATGATTGTTGATGATGCATAGCAGATTTGTGAGGAGATATGTTGGGAATTCTAGAAGTTACTGCTGAAGAATGCTACTGACAGGTTCCTACGGATAGTTATAGTGGTTCCTACTGATGGAAGTGTTCCTGCGGATAAAGTGTTCCTACGGATATAGTGCATCCGTAGCTTTAGAATATATAGAGTTTAGTTATTTTAAGACAAGATATGTAGGATATCTGTCATAATTTTAACATTATTCGTTTCTTGTAAGAGGGTTTAAGGTTTCTTGTAGTATAAAAGGAACCCTTGGCTAATGCATTATGTACGTGTTAAGAAAACAATATTAGTGCTTAAATAAACGATTCATAGAGGATCAAAGTATTCATAGTATTTTGTGTAGCTCTTGTATTTGAAATTCCGCTATAGAATACAAGTTGCAGAGATTTTCTATTAGTGTGTTTGTGATTACATAGACATTACTAACGATCCACAGGCTCTAAGATCTATCAAGGTCTTAAGTTTCAACAAGTTAAGGAAAACCACTGGAGATCCTGAAGGTAATCTGACCTACGTAGCTCCTACATCTGTTGAAGAAATTTTAGCCGTTCAGAGAGAGAACAAAGCTAGAACTATTCTTCTTCAGGCTATACTAGATGATCACATAGGTGATTTCCACTACATGGACGATGCAAAGGATATCTGGATGACTATCAAAGCTAGGTTTAGTGGCAATGATGAGTCGAAGAGAATGAAGAGATCCATGCTCAAACAGCAGTTCCAAGAATTCCAAATCTCTGAGTAAGAAGGAGTGCACAAGGGGTATGACAGATTTCAAAGGCTTCTAAGTCAGTTAAACCAGACGAAGGCAAAGCCAGACAATGAGGACTGCAATGCCAAGTTTCTCCGATCTTTACCTCCATCTTGGTTGCAAGTCAGTATTGTCCTCAAATCTAAAGGTGGGCTTGATAATCTCACTTTTGATGATCTATACAACAAGCTCAAAAGTCTTGAACCTGATGTTAGAACTCACACTCGTTCATCCACTCCCACTTACTTAGCTTTTGTGAGCACCACCTCCAATAAGTTGACTCATATTGCAAGCCCATCTTCATCAGCATCATCCACCTCCTACATCACTTCTAGACCAACATCTCATTCACAGTCTAGTAATGTGATGGAAGAGGTGCTTCATTCTTTTGTTGCTGATTATGAAGATCAGCAGCAACTAACATATGAGGATTTTGATCAAGTCGACCCACTGGATTTGGAGGAGATGAACTTGAAGTGGCAGATGGCCATGCTCTCAGTAAGTGTCAGGAGGTTTGAGAAAAAGGATGGGAGGAAGTTCGGCTTCAAGGGAAGAGATCCAGCTAGATTTGATAGAAAGAAAGTCAAATACTATAATTGTGGTCAGATGGGTCACTTCTCAAGAGAATGAAAGGGTAGGAAGGCTGATGATGATGTGAGGTATTCTGCCTATCAGCAGAAACAAGTGGAAGCTGGAGATGCTAAAGCCATGATCTCTATGGATGAGCATGTGAACTGGAAAGTGCATGAGCCTGAAAGTGATGATGACAAGAGTAATAGTACGGAGCAGAGTGGAATGCTGGCTTGGTGTGACACAGAGGATGCGCATGATCAGTTTGCCTTTATGGGCATCTCTCAGGTACATAACTGTGTCTTTGGTTGTAATGCAAAATATAATGAACTTAAGGAGTCGTATGATGAATTGAAACCTAAGTATAATGATTGCTATGTAGATCTTCAATCTCACAAAAATGCTTTAAAGACCTTAGAACAACATAAAATTTGGTTTCAAAAGAATCAGCTTGCTTATGAAGAGAAGATAAGGGTGTTAGAAAGAGATTTAACAAATGCTACAAATGAGTTAAAATATTATGAGAAAGAAAAAGCTAAAGTAGATTTGGAAAAACAAGAATTACAAGAAAAGCTAGATAGTGAGGTGGCTAGGCATAATGAATGGCTAATTTCAGGTGATAAGTTAGCTAAATTGCTCTATAATAGTAAATCTGTAAAATCTAAGATAGGTTTAGGTTTTTTCAGAAGTATGTTGGTGTAGAAGCTATAAATGATAGGTCTAAATCTACATCAGCAGGATTAGCAAATTATGTCAAAGAAGGAGATTTGCATGTTGTCCCTGGACCCATTAGAGGAGACCATATGCCCACCACAAAGACTACAGACTTTGATGGATCACACCATCTGTTGGACCGTGTACAACAACTTATTCCAAGACTTATATAGCTTATTCTAGAGAGATAGATAGAGAGTAGAGAGAGAGAGTGTGGAGGATCATCATGTAAAGATAGAACAATGTGTGTGTATTACCAAATGATGAAACTCACCTCACAAATGAGGTTTACAATCCTTTATATAGTACTAGGAATATTAGATTTAGGCTTTTACATGTTTTGTCCTTGAACTTCCTAGTTTATGATAAATGAACATATAACTTATGAAACTACTTTCTAACGCAACCTATTACATGTTTCAAGAATATAATGACCGACACTTCATAATAAAAAATACAATGCTAACAATCTCCCCCTAAGTGTTGGTCATTGAAAGTTGTGTGACGTCTTCATCTTTGTCTTTAAACTTTAACATTCATTGCTCTTGACGTATTTAGAAAACATTAGATAAGTCATTGTTCAATGTTCATCGTTCTTTGTTCCTTCATGCTTTGTGATCTTTACACCATGTCTTTTCTTTGTTCTTTGTTGTTGTGGTTGTTCATCTGCCTTATGTCACTACTTCGTCTTTGTAGGTTAGTCGCCTTTCCAACATGCTCATACATCTTTAGTCTTTGCCATAGATATATTTGTTGTCGCGGTTCTTTCACTTTGATCTTTGTCACTTAACTTT
>LBNU01009607.1:3016-16334 GCA_014162995.1 Artemisia annua
ATAGTAAACCCTTCAATAAAGTGTAGTGTTTTGATACAGTATGTCTTGTGAGTTTAATTTTCCAGATATAGTTGCAGCCATATTGGTTTAGAATCTTATTAAGTAGTATGTTTATACGTGATGTTCGACCCTTGTAGCATTCTTATAAATATTCTTCCATTTGACCCATTATCAAAGGAACGAAACCCAAATTGACCCTATACTCATCTCATATGCACATGCACAACAGATGCAACATGTTCCAATACTATATATGCATGCGTAAGAAGTCATGCAAAAATTACCACTACAAAAGTCATAGTTACTGTGAATGTTTATCAGCGCGTATTTGAAATTTACGGAGTGTCAATTAGTCAAACACATGTAGGAACTTCCTTAGAATTTAAGAACCATATGTTATGGTTTTCAAAATTGGCGGGATCAAGAAGTTGAATTAGATATAACTTGGTTTGACTGTTGCCCAAACTATAACTGTACTTGTATTATATCTTTTGGACATCGAATGGACATTCAAATGTGGTGTGCTGTATAAGGTACAAAATCTGAAAATGAAAACAGTTGAAGAATCAAGAACGTAAAACCGTTGTGCCTTATGTTGATTATCCTTAGATTTAACCGAAAACCTTGCAAGTTATACTTTAACACTAGGTAGAATTTATATAAAACATAGCCCACATGTAAAAGGTAAAACACCATTTAATTATGCCAGGTGTAAATTAGGAGGAAACTGGGTCCTAACTGCGAAACAACCCTGTCTGTGGTAAAGACGGGTAAAGACTTCCATTCATTTGACACAGACGGCTGAAAATTCAATGATTTAATTAAATCTACTAAAATCATGTTTTTAGAAACATCAATGGAGAACCCCTCTATACCTGTATTCTTAATTACTCTCATCTTGCTCCTATCAGATTGTACTGCAATAGATACAATATCTGCAAATCAAGAAATTAAAGATGGTCAAACTGTTGTTTCTAAAGAGAAGATGTTTGAACTAGGATTTTTTAGCCCGGGTAAATCGAAGAATCGATACTTAGGGATATGGTACAAGAAGATATCAGAGGGTACAGTTGTATGGGTTGCAAACAGAGAGACACCAATAAACGATACATCGGGTATGTTTAAAGTTAGCAGAGAGGGAAATCTGCTGCTTTTCAATGGTGGGAACAACTTGGTCTGGTCATCCAATTCGATGGTATCGTTGAGGAGTAATAATACGGAGGAGGTCGTGGCACAACTTCTGGATAATGGTAATCTTATTGTGAGGGATAAAAGTTTAATTTGGCAAAGTTTTGATTATCCTGGTGACACACAATTACCAGGAATGAAAATTGGGAAGGATTTTGTAACCGGTGTAGAGCGGTTTCTCACATCTTGGAAGAGTCCTGATGATCCTTCTATAGGTGTGTTTATTAGGAAAGTAGACACAAATGGATTTCCACAAGCATTCGATTGGCGGGGTCAAACAATAGTATCGAGAACTGGACCATGGAATGGTGTCGGGTATAGTGGCTTAATTATTGACATGCCAAATCCAATTTTCTCAACTGAGTTTGTAGTTAATCAGGAGGAAGTATATCAAACATATGAACTTAAGAGTTCGATTTTTTTGAGGGCAGTTCTGACATGGGACGGAAAGACACTGGTTATGCACTGGATTGAGCGAATTCAAGAGTGGGCTGTGTATGCGGATCTTGCGGTAGATAGTTGTGGTCGGTTTGGACTATGTGGTCCATATGGAAGCTGTAGGATTAACAAGCATCCACCCTGTGCTTGTATCAAAGGTTTTGAACCAAAAATCCCAGAAGAATGGGATGCATCTGATTGGTCGAGTGGGTGTAAACGTAAAAAGCCTTTGAAATGTGAGAATAGGGATGGGTTTCAGAAAATTTCCAGAGTGAAAGTACCAGATACACGAAGGTCATGGTATAATTACAGTATGACTCTTGAAGAATGTGAGATGAAATGCAGAAAAAATTGTTCATGTACAGCTTATACAAGTTTAGATATCAGAAATGGTGGAAGTGGTTGTTTGTTATGGTTCGATGAGCTCATGGATATCAGAGAGTATGATTTACATCAACATATCTACATACCAATGGCTGCTTATGAGTTAGAAGGTACACATGTGTCCTGAGGAGCATCTAGAATCACACACCATTAAATAAACATCAATGGTTTTATTGTACAATTACTGTGTTGTCGGTTTGTGAAATGAAACTTACCAACTATTGTCATTTCTTGATGAAAGGTCGCACGTTCTTCCCGTTTGACTCCAACAGAAGGAAACGAGTATTTATCATAGTCCTGTCAACGTCATTGGTGTCTTTCGTTGTGCTGCTTTTGTCTGGACTAGCATATGCCTTTAGAAAAACGCCTTACATGAAAGGCCTAGGTAACACAAATGGTTCATTTCTGCATTTAATAAATCATACTTCTTTTTCTTTAGAAAGGAAATTTATTCACACACTTCTAACAAATCAGATTGTGTATGTCAGACGATACATTAATCAAACATATCATATTGTAGGAAACTGGGGTGGTGAAAGGCATAGAAGTCTGAAGATGGAACATCTTGATGATTTACAGTTTTTTAGCTTACGTAGACTAGCAAGGGCTACTGACAACTTCAGTGTCTCGAATAAAATTGGAGAAGGTGGCTTTGGTCCCGTTTACAAGGTAAGTAGTTAATGTTTTTCAAATAGAATGCAATGCTTATTAGTATCATGAATCGGAAATGTAAAAGTTAAAGAATATTGTAAGTTATTATGAACTCTAAATTATAATCATTTAGGGTGTTCTGGAGGATGGGCAAGAAGTAGCTGTGAAGAAGCTCTCAGAAACATCCCAACAAGGACTGGAGGAGTTCAGAAATGAAGTTATTTGTATTGCAAAACTTCAGCATCGGAACCTTGTGAAGCTTCTTGGATACTGCATTCATAGAAATGAACTAATTTTGATTTATGAGTATATGACGAGCAAAAGCTTGGACTTGTATCTCTTTGGTTTGACTCCTATATGATTTCACTTAGTCTCTTTCTTTCATACTTCATAAAATAATTAGTTACCTTACTACAGACGAAACCAGAAGTTTGATGCTTGATTGGCCTAAGCGTTTTCGCATTATTCATGGGATGGCTCGAGGTATTCTATATCTACATCAAGACTCCCGATTTAAAATGATTCACAGAGACCTCAAAGCAGGTAATATATTGCTGGACAGTGATATGAATCCAAAAATATCGGACTTCGGCCTTGCTAGAAAGTTTGTAGGATATGATGCAGACGCTAAGACAAAGAAAGTGGTTGGAACTTAGTAAGAATCCATAATACGGGATCCATATACTTAACTTTAACACATACTTTCTAAGACTAATACGTTTGTTTTTATTTCATTTGGTTTCACTTTAATTTGCTGCAGTGGTTACATTTCTCCGGAGTATGCAGTACATGGGCGTTTCTCTATAAAGTCAGATGTATTTAGTTTTGGTGTTATTGTGTTGGAGATAGTGAGTGGGAAGAAAAACAGAGAATTCTTTCATGAAGATCACAGTGACAACCTTCTTGGACATGTAAGTTACAATACTAATTCCAAATTTCTTGACCAGAAGCTACTGATTTATATAATAAATTCTTTGAGTATCTACTGAAATATGTGTTTTAATTAAATCAAGGCCTGGAGACTCTACAAAGAAAACAAGAGTATTGAGCTTATGAGTGAATCTTTACGTGAGTCTTGCATTGTATCTGAAGTACTAAGATCAATACATGTTGCCCTATTATGTGTGCAAAATCATGCTGAAGATCGACCGGCTATGTTGTCAGCGGTTCTGATGTTGGTCAGTGAGAGTGTGTTGCCTGAACCTAAACAGCCTGCTTTTTTCACTGAAGAGTGCTGTCATGAACTTGAGCATGATCCATCAGTTAATGAATGCACAATAACACAACTGTATGCTCGATAACAAGCAGATGTGAATTCTAGAAAGATGTTGAGTCACCTAGAATGTGCTCTTCATTTTATCTTTTGATGTCACTCATATCTTACTAGTAATTCCTTTGCAGACTGTTACACTTTTCTCCCCTTCAAGTGTAACCAATCAAAAGTTGATAATATACTTTTTCTTCGTGTGTGAAGAAACTTTTTCACTAGTAAATACACGTACATTTATACGTGACCATATGTTTTTTTTCTTCGCGCGTGAATAAACTTTCGTCACTAGTACATGATAAACAAACAATTATTAATGCATACACTTTAGCTCGATTATGATTTTATGCGACCACCTAAGCACGTCAACATTATCAACTTGTATTCGTTTATACAGTGTTCATTCACATGTGAAAGCTTTATGAATATCTTCTGCATTTTCTTTAGCAACCCACACAAACCAGATGCATCTCTAACTTTTCTTAGTTAATAAAATCTATTTTCTCATTTGTTATCATTACTATGAAATTTCCTCATTTGTTAACAACCGTTAATAGAATTAGGCTAATATAATAGTTAAAAACATATCAGACAATTAACCATCCTACTGAAGTTGAAACCAAATTAGTCATCTGTCATCCATTGGCAGATTGATTGAACTTTCCTTTCCCCATCATAGTAATCAGCAAACTCCATTTATCAACTTATCCCCATGACATTTGTAGGGTTCCTCTCTAAAGCATCACTTCGTGCAACTTTAGTGATATATCTCCTCCAAATACACACGCGAAGAAAAAGTGTTAGTAGTTTATTAACACTTAATGATGTATAAAAATTGGTTACATTAATAAATGTGGAAAAAAAATCTGTATTCTTACTGTCTTTACTATATATAGTAGTAGTATTAATGAAGGGCCATAGTTATAATACTACTGAGACCAATGGAGCACCATTCCATACGAATAATGTTCTTCAACGGTTACTAGAAGTAGTAATGATCCAGAGCTGGTGGTGCAGCTTCTGAATACCGGAAATCTTGTTGTGTCGGATAGAAGTAGCACAAACAAATAACTGATTTGGCAAAGTTTTGATTTTCCTACTGACACATTGCTAGCGGGAATGAAGATGGGAAAGGATCTAATGACTGGTTTAGAGAGGTACCTCACATCCTGGAAGAGTCCTGATGATCCTTCTATAGGTATGTATACCACTAAGATAGACACAAATGGATATCCACAGATATTTTGGGGAGCAACATAACGTTTTACTAGCGAGACTTGGACCATGGAATGGTCTCGGGTTCAGTGGGGCTCCTTCTGACTTACCAAATGATATTTATTCTGTGGAGTTTGTTGTTAACCAGAAGGAAATATACATGAAATTTGAACTTAAACTTTCAGTACGTTGTTAAATGGTTATATTTGAGATGGGACGGACAGACACTGAATTTGCATTGGATTGAGAGAATTCAAGAGTGGATCGTGTATACAGATACCGAAGTAGACTATTGTTATAGTTTTGAAATTTGTGGTCATTATGGAAGTTGCGTGACGAACAAGCATCCACCTTGTACTTTTATGAATGGTTTTGAACCAAAATTCCCGCATGAGTGGAAATCATCAGATTGGGCGAGTGGGTGTCAAAGAAAAAAGGCTTTGAATTGTGGGAGCGAGTATGGATTTCAAAAAGTATCAGGACTGAAACTTCCAGACACACGGAAGTCGTGGTATAATCAATGCATGTCACTCGGAGAATGTGAGATTGCGTGCAGAATCAATTGCTCTTGTACAGCTTATGCAAGTTTATGTATCCGAAATGGTGGAAGCGGATGTTTGCTATGGTTTAACGAGCTGATGAATATCAGAGAGTTTGATGGAGGTCAACATATTTATGCAAGAATGGCTGCCTCTGAGCTAGCAGGTACACATTAGCTTGAATTGTGATAACTTTGAGTTTTCAGCTTATGAACTGACGCTTAGCAAACTATTATCATTTGCAAATGGCAGGTCTTATGGTCAATAAAAAGAAAGAAGTAATCACAGTGGTCCTACCAATTTTGTCAGCCGCACTAATTCTGGCTGCTGTAGTGCGTTCCTATAGGAAAAGAAAGAAAAGTCTGCACATGAAAAACGGGGGTAACACAAACTATGAAGCATAATAAAAGTACTCTTTCTATAAACCCGACCAACCTGACCCGAACAAGAGATCTTTTTTCTTCATATTTGGGACATGTTAGTTGGGTCATGTTGGTTGGGTTCGGGTCAATTCGGGTCGGGTCAAGGCTAAAATAATATACCCGAACCCGGCCCTACTTGAATTCAGGTTAGTCGGGTTCATGTCAATTTGGGTCGGGTCCACTCGGTTTGGGACCATCCATGTTTGGGTCAAACTCAAATATGCATAAACTTTAAAAATTGCCTATTTGTACTTGTTTAAATAGATAATTTATAAAAAATGTATTAAAAATATTTTTATAAAAAACCCTTACTTGGGTAATTGGGTCGACCCGAACCTGAGTTAGCCAAATATTTTTAACCCAACACCCACCCTATTTAGTATTCGGGTTACTCAGGTTGACCCGAATAACCCGAATGAATTATTGACCAGAGTAACCCGACATGAAAAAGTTTAATCGGGTTCGGGTCAGGTCGGATTTTTTGGCACCCTTTTGGAGTGTATGTTTAAGTTTATTTTTGGACATATGAATTTAGTTGACTTAATACTGAGTATGTATTTTGTAAGTTTTTTAGTCTGATTATTCTTGGAAAATGATTGAGTCTTAATTATGTGCTTAAATTCATGCCTAAACATATGTGGCATGATCCTGATGATTTGTGAAAAAGTGGGACCTCTGATTGCAGCCATCTGGATGATGACACGTAAGCTTAGGCATGAATTTAGGCACATAATTTAGGCCTCCCAATCAAGACTCATTATTCTTTTGTTTTTGTAGACTTATCTTGTATGTGTAAGTTATAATAAGCTTGTTAGTTAGTAAAAAATAAACCAATACACATAAACTTAAACAAACTTATTGGTTTTTATTAAAAAAAGCCGCTCACTTTGATTTTCTATTTTCTATGAAAAGTTTATTTCTAGCTCCCGTTGAGGTTGCGTCAATCAGTCAATGGATATTTTTATATTCTCAAACCCGATTAAACCGGCCTAAATAACACCCCATAGGTGTGTCACTGATATGCCCAATTAAATTATGGCTAGATCTAGCCGCAGGCAATGAGCACCTACTGAGCCAAGATGTGGGATTGAACCCATGACCTATTTCTTTAAAAGCCTTCCTTGACCAGTGAACTGGACGTTTGCGGTGGAGGAATGATACTATTGGAGTTATGCTCCAATGGTGGATGTGGTCAATTCTATCTACGAGTCTTATTTGTTCCCAATTTTGGATTGACTATTATGTGGACATACTACCCGGTTATATGAAATTCATTTCTTTTAGCTTTGGAGATTGAATCATGTTTATCGAATATTAATGTGTAATAAAGTTGTGTCATGTAGTGTTACATGTTCTTAACCAAGTGATTGTAGGTTCAAGTGTTGCCTGAGTAAACTGTACTGTATTAGATAATTGTTATAGTGCAACTATGTAATTGTGAAAAAACGATAAGGTTTTTCCTATTCGGGTTATACGGGAGGGGCGATGCTTTTACTTACATGTGTGCGGCGTAACCGCATTCTTTTGTGCCCGTTTCTGACCATTTCCTTTCACCTCAAATATGTTGAGATGCCTTACCACTATAAGTTATTTGGTGGTGATTTGTGAGTATGTAATGATCTTTCTAAAAAAATGTTATATCGATGAATACTATATTAAACATTCTATGTTAAACATGCTAATGATACAAACAGTTGCCAAATAAATTTGTACCTAAGTATAGTTGGAAGATAAATGTAACGAAATAAACTTTAAGCTCGCAAAAGTAATTCAACACTAATATAAGTTCCATTCATTACAAGACGACGGGTTACATGGATTTTACATATGAATTTGGAGACCGGTAGTGTAGTTTAGTTTGGGAAAATTCCTTTAGGGATAATGACATCCCCAATGTTGTTGTGCCATGGGTCAGCCAAGTGAGTTGCCAAGTTCTCCAAGGGTCCGGTACCAGGGTAAGCCGATTGTTGCACAACGAAACCAACAAATGCCAACAACGCCAGACGTCCTGCATTTCAACAAACAAATCCAAAAACCCAATTAGGAATACATCAAATATACACGTTACTAATACAAGCTGAAAGGTCAAAAGGGTACTTTCTTGTATCATACCATTTTTAATCTCTTTGACCTTGTACTCGGCAAACGTTTTTGGGTCTTTTGAGTAGCCCAATGGGTCAAAAGCGCCACCGGGGTACTTTTTCTTTTCGGGGTCCTTTTCCATGCTCCTTTGGTGCTCTACGAAGGCAATGGAGACGAACTCTATGGCCAAAATTGTGGGTAGGGTACCCCATGGGACGGGGTTCCCTAGGTAGGTTGCTTGTCCTCCAGGGACAGCAGCCCATTCTTGTGCTTTTACCCAATTGCCCAAACCTAAAGCTTCGGGTAGCAAGATCCCTGGCTGCAAATTTGTAACATGTTAATACCCAATTTTATATGTTACATTATAATATTTATTAATTAAGTTTAATGGTCTTGAAATCACTTACAACAGCAAGCATAGCCCATCTGCAGTGAATGAGCTCGGACTCCTTGAACCTCTCGAGGTTCGATGGAACCTCACCTAGACGAAGTGGGTCGAACCCAAAGTCACTAAAACACATAATAACAACAGTTTAGAGAGTTGTTTTGGACCTCGCCTAGAAGAAGCAGGGAATAAAATAGAGAATACAACTTATAATTAATTCCTCAATAAAAGAACTTATGTTACTGGTTAAATATTGCCTTTTGGATAAAAATGAATTTATATAAGTTGAAACTTTAAACTATAATTTGTATAAAATATTTTAGGCCATGTAAATATATAGAAACAGCAAACTATATTGTAAATTTTCGTTACCCGGGTGCTGATCCATCTAGGTAAGGTGGTCTAGGCTGCCCGGGCATCCAGTCCGCAGTCATAGAAACCCGAGACGCGTTGGTTGCAACTCCAGAAAGTGGCACAGCCGTTGCGAATCTCGACTTGGAAGAAGAGAACATGGATGGGCGGGCTACCGCGGCAATACCGCAACTCATCAATGTGTTAGAAGCCATTCCTAGAAACAAAATATGAGTCTAGAAATGAAATATTTAGTAGTAGTAGTAGTAGTGTATTGTTAGTTGTGGTGAGAATGGTATAACTAATAGGTAGAGATTTTTGGTGTGATGAATGGCAAAATCCATATGTTGATTTTTATTGGCTAAGTGTTTGGTGATATTGGCTTGTTATTGGGCCACGTGGAAGGTTAATCCATTGAAAATGATTACATGGCAGGTGAGGGTAGTTTTGTAATATTGGTTTTTTTAGTTTGATTTTTTTGTGGTCATTTGGGTGGTTGAGGATTATTTGCTATGAGAATGTAAAAAATCAAAGGTTGTGGTCATGAATGGATCCTTGTCTTTGCCATTTGTTCATCAAATATGCATTCTATCCTGTATCCATTCTATTCCTGAATAGTACTTTGGCTATACAACTGAGTATCAACTTTAAAAAATTAAAGTTTTATTACAAGATGTGTTACTTAATGCTATCATTATAATCGACTTAATGAGTGATTTTGCACTGTATTAGATCACGCCTATACATTTCGTAGTGAAAATATTAAGCAGTTTCAAAAGAAAAAAGTGACCAAAAAAAATAAGGTTTACAATTAAAATGATCAATCACCGGTGTGGTTGGAATTCACAGAACGAAACCAACGTGTTTTTAGTTCTTCAAAGTTTCTAACAAGTGTATGAACTTCCAAATTGGGTCAATCAAAAGCACTATCTGCTGTTGAAATTCATCTCAAGTTCATGATAATTGATTTAGCATACTTGACAGTTGACACTGATTACATACCATAATTAAGATGTTATTTGGGTCAGATGGGTCCAGTGTCGGGTTAATCCAGTTGGAGTTTAGTTTGTTTGGGTTTTGGATACCCCAATAAGGAAGCCCAAAATTGTTCAAACGACATTCATTTGCGTTAAATTAAACTATCAACAATTGATTCGTGTAAATATTACATCTAATCTCAAGTTTTAATAACTTAACGTTATCTAAGACGAAAATGCTTACATCCGCATTGCAATTTGCATTTGAACAAAAACAGAATACATATAGCCTTTTTTTTTAAATAAAAGAGTATACCACTGTTACAAGGAATTTATTGGAGTTTAGTCTGTTCAGGTTTTAAGTTCCCGGTATATACAAGTCGAAAATTGTTCTAAGCAGAATGCAGCCCGTTGCCCCGTTAAAACTGTTTGTTTTAGGCTTTTAGCACTACAACCTAATATGAGCCCAACAACATGTCTTGTTTTAAGCCCAATAGAAGAGTCTTTTGCAACGAAAGTGTTACAGACTTACAGTGTTCAGCTAAACTTAATGAGCTTGAGCTATGAAAGCTGGTTTTTGTAACCCTATGCAAAAATAAATAAATTTATTCTTCTTAGGCTGAATGTAATGAAACCACACAAAGATCAAAGCAAATCAGTGTCACATCAGCTTATCTCTCTTATACCAAACCAAGACCAAATATTAATAGTAAGGGGATCGCACTCATAACCAAAAACATATCCCGCAAATTAAATAAAAACAAAAAACAAACATACACAAACCAAACCATTTCATTCGGTCTGCAAGCAGACCAAAACATTTGATTTTGGGGCAAGGGCACACGTTGGGTTTGGTTGAGGTAGATGGGGGACCAAACAAAATAGGGTATACTAACCGAACAAAATGATCTTATTATGTTTAGTCTTACTAACCTGTCCCTGAAAGTGGATGTGCACTCGATTATAAACCCTAAACCGAACCGGTTTCGGTTCGAGTCAAATGGTCAAAAACCAGTTTTGACACAAACTGGTTTAGTTGGAAACCGGTATTGAACGTGAAAAAGCGGTTCCATGACCCTGAACCAGTCTGATTTAAACTAGTTTTCGGTTTAAACCGGTTCTCAAACCGGTTGACATCTAAACATGCAAACTGGTTTTCACACCGCCGGTTCAGTTATACCAAAACCGGTTTCAATTTTTTCGTTTGGTTAAAAAGGGTTCGGTTCGAATACACTTACGTCTATTTTCTAATCTTTTAGTAATTATAAGATAGATTGTATTTTACTTATAAACTTATAGAAAACTCAACATTGACTTATAAGGTTGGTGTCACGGAGTTATTTTTTTCGACCACGTGTGGCGTTTTTATCTCAATAATATAAAAGAAGGTTCACGCTGTGTTCTTGAGTTGATTTTTGGGGAGAAGGAAATGATTAAGGGAGGAAGTTAGTCAAACATGTGTTCTTGAGTTTTTGGAAGGAAATAGGGGAGAAAAGAAGTGATTGAGGAAGGAAAGTGCTTGTGTTTTTGGGAGGAAGATGATCCACCCACTTCTGGGAGGAAGAGGAAACAAGAAAAGTGATTGAGGATCACTTCTTTTCTTTTACGCTCTGTTCTCAAGTCAAATTTTTAAAGAATGGAAGGGGATGGGATGAGAAGGGGAAAGTAGAGAATGAAACTGTGAAGAAAGTGGTTATTTTTATTTGTGTTCTTGAGTTTTATTATAAGTTACAAGGAAAGGAAAGAAAGCTACCCAAATATACTCTCAAAACATAAATTACTCTTCGTCTTTTACTTATTAATCTTGCTCTTCGTCTTGTACTCAAACACCCTACTGGTTAATAACTAAAAGAAATTATAAGAAAATGGATAATTTCTAAAGAAAACACATCTATTAAAAAAAAATAGCAATAACTGAGTGTCTTCTGCGAAAATACAAATATTTCACAAAGTTGTCTTCAAAAATGATGTACTCCGTATTTTTTCTACGAGTTCAATCTACCAGACATGTGAAACAAGGATATAATTGTAATTAACCAAAGTCCATGTTCTCACTTATACCCATTCCCTCCTGATCATCCCAAATATGAGCGGATTAGAAATACACACAAAAACCCATCCCTTCCCTCCCTCCCATCTTCCCGTCCCCTACCTTTCCATCTTAAAAAAACTCAAGAACACCCCTTTTTGTGATTTCCCTTCCCATCCCCTCCCATTACTTTAAAAATAAAACTCGAGAACAAAGCGTTAATGAAAAAGTCGAGAACACATCGTCAGTGTCGTCTTATGAACTCATCTACTCATGGCACCTAGTACACTTGAGGTGCTCCAAACCAACAAGACCGTAAAACCCAAAACACTTGCGTTCAGCGGTTTCAAGCATAACCTGATATTTTAAAATTTGGCTCGTGATGTAATCAAATTACAAGTAAATAAAAATTACGTGAGATTATAGGAACTAGACGGGTCCTTGTAATCCTAAGCCCAACAAACACTTATATTTGGATTTTGAAACCAATCGACCGGAATTCAGATTCACGCTCAACTCTATCTCCGGTGAGGTGAGCTCTCATTTTTCTTATATTATATGAACCCCAACAATAACTATTTTATTGTTTGATTAGCTTATGGATCAGATATTTTTTTATAGAGCGATTATATTTCATTAGTGATTGATTTAATTAATTTTACAATGCTGTTGGAGATATAGTTGACAATTGTGTGAGATTTTGCTATTAGAGCTCTCGTAGGTTTGCCTCATGTGGCGGTTGGTTCAAACCCCGTTGATTAGTCGGAAACCATGATTAATAACCAAAAAAATTAAAAAAAAAAATAATAATAATAATAAAAATAAAATAAAAAATAAAAAAATTCCTTGTTTGGTTCTATTGATGTGTAAAAAGTGAAATAGACATTTAACATTTGCTTGCTACCAAGGATACAATTGTGTAACCATGTATTCATTAGCCTAGGAATTAGAGTTAAGTTGTTGCTTAATATCTGCTGTGAAGAAAGCACGTTGTTTAGGTGGAGGCAAAACGCTATCACGAACCGGCATTAGAAGCGCCGATAACATAGTAGGCCTATCTTTTGCGAGATGTTGTACATGATTCACTCATTAATTCAATTTACTTGTCTTCTCTGTAGAGTCTCCTCGCCTAAGACATAAATTTATATTTGTTGATTATACCAAGAGACTGGTTTTTAAGTATCATTAACTGCAGTGGCGGACCCAAGGGGGACACGGGAACCTCATGGATTTTTGCTCCGTAGTGTAATTATTTGTCAAAAGTCTTGATTTTTCCTAAATGAACCTGTCGGCCTGATTAATTTAATTTAAATGTCCAAGAAGGTTGTCTCATGAGAGAATTCTCTGTTTTTCTTCCCACTATCTCTAACACCATAAAATGTTGTGCATA
>LBNU01009609.1:0-23447 GCA_014162995.1 Artemisia annua
GTCAAAGGGTCACAACCTTTTGGGATATACCCGTTCGACCCAGAAGACATAACGAAGGGACATGATGTTTGGTTTGTACCTGTTCGATTGAAACAAGAACCAACACAACCCTTTCTAGTGAAACGATGCGATGGTTCGTTGGTAACCATACGCTTAGTATTTATAGAACGAAACCTATATTTGTACAATGGTTAGAAAGATTAATATCAAGTTATCTAGTTTGTTTTACATATTGCAATTTCATATTTCGATCTCTCTTACACTTTGGGACCAACATACCCGGGACATTTCAAGCAGCACATCTTGTTGCAGTTGAACTGTCTGATTCTAGGATTGAAACACTTTGGGATGGGGACAAAAAAAAGGTACATTTTTTTTTTGTGCATTAAACATCTATTGTTAGTTGTTGAAACAATATTCATTCTATGTGTGTGCTATGATAGGCTCTGGAGAAGCTCAGATTTCTTGTCCTCAGTCATTCAAAGTTGACATTCCTTGACCTTGATCTGACTCCAAATCTTGAGAGGTTAGATCTTGAAGAATGTCAACACTTGGAACAAATTGACATGGTTAATGCAAGTCTACAAAAACTTGTTTTCTTAAAGTTAACGGGTTGCTCACGTATTCGTTCTTTAGTTTTTATAAAAAAGTTAAGAGTCCCTTGAGGTTCTTCACCTATCCTGCTTATCTAATTTGGAAAGGTTCCCAGATATAATCCCGGGTCCCGATAACAATAGATTGCTAGAGCTTCACTTTAGAGTTAACAACATAGAAGAACTACCAGCATCAATTGGAAATCTTAAAAATCTTGTTTATCTAGATCTCCACTTTTGCAGAAAAGTAAGGAGTCTTCCAGGAAGCATTTGTGGTTTACAAAAATTAAAAGATCTTGATCTCTATGGTTGTACCCTAGAGAAATTGCCTGATGACATTGGTCGTTTAGAATGTTTAAAGATGCTAAATTTGTCCTGTGCACACATTCAGGAACTGCCTGATAACATTCGCAGGTTGAAAAATCTGACTACTCTCGATCTTTCATATTGTTTCGATCTAGAGAAGTTACCTGAGGATATTGGCCTATTAGAATATCTAGAGGAACTAATCTTAACAGGGTGTGAAAATATTAGAGAGATTCCTGGTAGCTTTCGCTGGTTGAAAACTCTGAAATGTTTTTGTCTCTTAAATTGTATTAAACTACAGAAGTTACCTGATGGACTTGAACTTATAGCATCTTTGGAAGAGTTACATGTAAAAGGTACACGTATTAAAATTCCCCAGAGCATTTTGTCATTGCAAGGTTTGAAAATCGATAAAACTTCGTCCAGCTCGGGAATCTTGAAAGCATCTTCCACCATCAAAAAACAAAAGTGTTTTCATAAATAAACCATATTTTCAAAAACAAATGCGCTACACTTAGAAGGAATGTGTTCTACCAAGCTCTATGGATGAAGTGGTAAGGCTTAAAAAGTCAAAAGAACGGATTCTTGAAGAACCAGTGTAACAGGTATTCTGAAACTGTTTGTTAGTCTGACTTAATGTTATGCAAAGGATACACTGTATGGTTACTCTGTTAGTCAAAAAAAGTTATAATCAGTACAGTGTACAACGATTTTTTTAGTTCTAACTGTAAAAGAATATTAGTCTTTTGATAGAATGGGCAAAATAGTTTGATATTTCATTGTAAAGAGCTGTAGATTTTCTACCTTCACTTTTTATAAGTTCAATCTGGAATTACTCACTTGTTACCCATCTAGTGATTACATGAAGTTGGTTGCTCTTAACTACATTTATTTTGCATTCTTAAAGGTCATTCTTGAGTAGCAATCTTTTTTTGGAGTTGGATATAGAGCCCGACTCGTGAATCGTTCATGACTTTGCAGATCCAAAAAGCAGAGTAATTCTTCTGCCACAGTAAAATGGTCAAATTTCAATAACTAGGTAATAAAATCCTCTTGACAACATTATGCAAACAATATGCTAAAACCTTACAAACATGGTCCTTTTCCTTCTTTTTTGGTCACTGAAATTGCATATATGCATATGTTCTAAATATACAGATGATATGTCTCACATAATACTGCTATTTCTTGTAGGAATCGCCCTTGTGCCGAGGACGGACAGGAAAGCATAACCATGCACCGTAGCGATTTTTGATTATGAAGAATGTCACACAGCATTAACACAAGCATTATCCTTCCTTGAACATTTTCTCTCTTTCTGTGTATAAATTAGCATTCTTCACAAGGAGCAGAAATGTAAGATTTCAGAAATTAACCTTCCTGCATTTCTTCTAATCTGTTTTAGTGTTTTTCATACCAGTTTAATCGGAAAAAGGAAGCATGTTTTTTACATGACTAAGATGCAAACAAACTATCTTAAAACAGGACGTAGTTCTTCCTGACTACTAAACTAGAATTATCCAGAAGATTAACAATTAGACACAGTTTGTAATATAAACAAGGTTTATCACCCGCGAACCAGCTAATTAAATATATAATAAAACTTATAAGTTATATATTTAACCTGCTAAAGCTATTTGCTGGATAAATACCTCGACAACAAACCCGAAGTTCGATCGCGGAACACTAGATCGCGGAACACTAGATCGCGATTTATACCGAGCACAAGTAGCAAACACGAGAGACTACAAAGAAATCGACAAGAATATATGCACACGTTATTACCCTCTGACACTCCTTTATTAGAACCAATAAAGCTTATAACGAGGAAGAAGAATGTTAAGAACTAGCACCCCCTCATCTCTATTTATAGAGATGAGGGGATAAAGAAACCATGTAATAGTCGGTTAAGGATTCTCCCCAACCGACATCACCATGAAACCGGCAACATTGACCTTCCTTGCCTTGCAAGGCAAGCTTAAGTAATCCTAGTTATAGTCTAGTCCTAATCTCAATTACAATGTACATTTAAGTCCCTAAAGTGTTTAAGTTTGCTCCTAATATCTAACAATTTCCACCTTAGGAGTAACACTTAAACATAATCGATACTCATCACCTTTTCCTCGTGCTGGAACCTCGAACCGGGAACCACCTTGTCGACCAGGCATTGTACTTCAGTAATTTCCCTAGATTAGCTTTCTTAGACTCCTTAACTTTCTTCTTTTCAGCAACATTACCCTCTGCACCTTTTTGACCAAGTACTCCGGTTACCGTAATGTCTGCCCCCACCTTTATACCAAGGTGTACCTTTTCCTGCTCCTTTACCAAGCAGTCCGTGTTTGTCTTTTCTTCAAGTTGCTTGTCCTCCAACTTTCTTTGAGCCACTGCAGCATTATCATTACTATCCTGAATAACCTCAGCTTCACGATTTTCCAGTTCCACCTCAAACCAAACACGTTTAGAAACCTGTACTCCATGGACTTCTGTTTGAACACCAGGACCAAGTTGTTTGAACCCAACTTGTTTATGACGAAGTTGTTTGAACCCAACTTGTTTATGACCAAGTTTCTTGAATCCAACTTGTTTTAAACCTCCATGCTTTTGTACACCAAAAGTCGTCACTTTTGCTTCAAGAGTATACACATAGTTCTCTTTCCTGATCCCAGTCATCATAACCCGACAACCTTTGATCACCTTGACTCTACCCATCTGCAACTTCACGGTATAACCCTCTTTTTCAAGAGTACCCAATGAAATCAAGCTTTTTCTTAACCCTGGAACATACCTTACATCTTCCAGTGTAAAGCTTGAACCATCATGCAACTGTATCTTCACTTTTCGTGTCCCTTTGATAGTGCATGTCCTGTTATCACCTAACTGAACTGAACCACCATCAACATCCTTGAAGTCATACAAGAAGTCCCTCCTAGGTGTCATATGATAAGACCCACCTGAATCCATTACCAATTCAGCCATCTCATCATTGCCGACTACCATTAAGGCTTCTCCAAAGTAGGCGTTACCCTCGTCATCAGAAGAATCAGAATCCTGATCATGCTTACCCTTCTTGACGAACCCACTTGACTTCTTCATTGGACAATCTCTCTTCAGATGATCCTCTGAATGACATATGAAGCACTTGAGTTTAACAGTTCCACCCCTTGACTTGAACCGCAAACTTCCACTAGAATGAGCTTTCCTTGAATGATCTGACCTTCCCCTTACATATAACCCGTCACCAGTTTCTTCCTTTATGCCTTCAGTTCTTTTCTTCAACTCTCTTGAATTCAGAGCCGCCAGAACATCCTCCATTGTCAAGGATTCCCTCCCATACAACAATGTCTCCACAAAGTTTTCATAAGATGATGGTAACGATGTAAGTAACATAAGTGCCTGATCCTCATCCTCAATCTCGATATCAATATTCGCCAAATCAAGTATCAACTTATTAAACTCATCTATATGATCACCCAGTTTCGTACCTGGACTCATATAGTACGTGTATAGCTTCTTCTTCAGATACAGTCTGTTTGCTAAAGACTTAGTCATATACAGACTAGTCAACTTCGACCAAATTCCTGCAGCAGATGTTTCCTTGGTAACTTCCCGTAAAACCCGGTCTCCCAAGCATAGAATCAAGGTACTGTATGCCTTCTTCATCAAAGCAGTCTTTTCACCTGCTTCCATGTCCGCGGGTAATGTCTCTAATGCAGCATCACATCCCAGCTGTACCATTAAAGCACGCATCTTTATTTGCCATAACCCAAAGTCATTCTTCCCATCGAATTTCTCGATGTCAAACCTAGTTATTGAACTAGCCATTCTTCTTTTACCTTGCTAAAAACCTTGCCAAGTTGTTTCTTAACCAACTTTACCGACAAGCCTCACAAGCCGTGTGCAATATTCCCCCTTGTTGCTATAAAAATCTTCTTGCAAATCGAATTTATTAGAATAACCCTAAACCCTCGATTTCGAACAAGCAAACCCGATCGTAAACTTGAAACCCAAGCTAACCACGATCGAAACTTGAACCACAAGAAAACCCGCAACAAACAACCCTTCAAGTCCAATCAACCTAAACAATCTTAGATCGAAAAACACGTTTAAGAAAAAACCCTTAAACACGAGCACCCTTGAAGTTGTCTTTTAGTGAACCCTTCTTGCAAAATCGATTCTTTAGACAAAATCCTAAACCTTGACTTAGATTAAACACTAATCGCAAATCCTTTTTTTTAAAAAAAACCACGATTACAACTTATCCATAAGAAGACAAAAAACAATCAACAAACTATTAATTAAACCGTTTTTCTCTTTATAACCAAAAACGACAACTGGAACTTGTATATTGTTGATTTTAAAATAGAACACCAAAAGACCCTTATGCCCCGTCAACTTGTATGTAATATTATACCCCACGTGATGAATATATAAATATTCTTTGTTTTAGAAAAGCCACCAATCACGTGCCTTTGTTTAATGTAGTTCGTCTTCTCCGATTGACAAAACCTGCAACTTCTAATAACCCGAACCTCGAACTAAGTCGGCACCTCGGATTCACTCGAAACCTCGATCTAGCACTCGAACTACGATGACCACAATAACCATGGCTCTGATACCACTTGTTGGATAAATACCTCGACAACAAACCGAAGTTCGATCGCGGAACACTAGATCGCGATTTATACCGAGCACAAGTAGCAAACACGAGAGACTACAAAGAAATCGACAAGAATATATGCACACTTTATTACCCTCTGACACTCCTTTATTAGAACCAATAAAGCTTATAACGAGGAAGAAGAATGTTAAGAACTAGCACCCCCCTCATCTCTATTTATAGAGATGAGGGGATAAAGAAACCATGTAATAGTCGGTTAAGGATTCTCCCCAACCGACATCACCATGAAACCGGCAACATTGACCTTCCTTGCCTTGCAAGGCAAGCTTAAGTAATCCTAGTTATAATCTAGTCCTAATCCCAATTACAATGTACATTTAAGTCCCTAAAGTGTTTAAGTTTGCTCCTAATATCTAACACTATTGATCTGGATTAACCTGTTTATAGACCATTTAACCCACCAACCCGTTAGACTCGACTGAGCATTCAGGCTACACGGGTCTTATTCGCGTTACACGTGTCTGAGATAGGGTTCAACTTTTTGACACTGTTAAGTAACGGTTTTGTGTTCGGCTTGGGTTAATGGTTATAACTTATAACTTATACGAACCGCCAAATCGCTAACTCGAATCCAATAGAGACTGCCGAGTATTAAGATTTAGTGGAACATTTTGTGCAAGTTTAAAGACTTAGAACTAGTCTTTTCAAAGTTAGTTTTGCGCTCTTGGTGTTCATGTTGAACTAAAATGAAGGTTGTTTCCTGAGCTCATCTATATTTGAAAGATTTGTTTGAATATTTGTAATATATACACAACTCTGTTCAGCAAGTTTTTTTTTTTTTTTTTTTTTTGAACGGCGAGTAGTAGTTAGTGATTCGAGCCCACAGTGACATCCAATTGGGCAGTAAGCAAGCACTGAACCTTTATCCTTAGGGGATAAACCCCACTCTTGCTTCTATTTTTCCGGGCCCATGAAGGTCCATGGTGAGACTCGAACCTGAGACCTCTCCAAGGATACCTCCCCAAGGTTACCCTTGGTGGCCAACTGAGCTAGCCCAGGAATCGCCATTTTGGTTTAACTAAATGCTCTGTTCCGGGCATTGTGTAGTATCTTTTTCCATAGCAGGCCGTCCCATCACTTTGGGAGGCCCGGTGCAAAATCACAAATGAGGCTCCCATAATCCAAGTCTTTCACTCTTTTTGTATGTGGCCCAAAGTTTGTCTTTTAGTTTTTGTATGTGGTCCGGTTCAACTTTGATAATATTTAACAAAGAAACTAAAAAGGGTTAATGGCATATAATAACAACGTACTTTTCCATTTGTGCCATTATCAGATATGAACTAAAAATATTACCACAATACCTATCGAACTTTGCATTTTTGTGCCGATATCAGCAACTTCATCATTTTTACTTTCGAAATTCACGTCACGTGACACACGTACATGTCATGCCCCTTTTTTTGTACCGTTAGGTTCCATGTCAGCCCTTAATACACACCGTTAGGTTGTATATGTTAGTGTTAGGGTTATATGTGTTTTGATTGGGGAAGACAACCTAACGGTGTGTATTAGGGGCTGACATGGAACCTAACGGTACAAAAAAAGGGGCATGACATGTACATGTGTCAAATGACGTGAATTTTGAAAGTAAAAATGGTGAAGTTGCTGATACCGGCACAAAAATGCAAAGTTTGATATGTATTGTGGTAATATTTTTAATTCATATCTGATAATGGCACAAATGAAAAAGTACGTTGTTATTATATGCCATTAACCCAACTAAAAATTCAAAACGTTTATATATAAAACTATAAATATTAATGGATGTATACTAAATTTGAAGCCCCTTACAAAGGGGGGCCCGGTTATGAACACTTTAACAAGTACCAGGAATCGCCATTTTCTTATTGAAAAAATCAAAAATGAAAAGTTTCTTTATCTTACGATCCTCACTTTTATAAGATATCACTAGGATGTGTACATTAGACTGCAAGGCAATACTAAATTTTACACATTCATAAATTGGAAGTGGTAGTAGCCTAATAGGTAAAGATGGAATGAACTTGCTTACAAGCACAAAACTTACACTGAATATTAACTTACCTGAAAACTAAGACTCGTACTTCAGTCCCAGTCCCTTAAGAACCTGCATAAACGTCGATAGCATTTCATAGATTCAGAGAAAATAAAAGATAATCTTTTTATTATAAGAATTCAAAAAGCATATTAAGCGAATAAACACAATCAGAGGAACTNAAAAAAAAAAAAAAAAGAAATCCTATGTCATGGTCAGTCACAAGTCATAAGTTGTTGTACTTTAACAATAACAACAGATCTTAAACCATAACAACTTTGTATCAGCTAGCAAAATCCATCACTCTCTGGTCAATAAGCTACAAATCCGGAACAAGAGTGCTGTTTATGACAGCAAATATATAATAATATCAGAACTGTATTTTGTTTGCTGTCATCTCAATTCCTATTAGGTCCCCAGGCATTAGGCTAAAACTGTTAAATACAGTTAAACAAAAATAAAAAAAATAAAATAAAATAAAATAAGTGAAAGAAGTTCAGAATAATCGCCTTATAACCATGATTATAAGCACCAATCAAACAAAACATAGGACTAGTATAAAACATATGCTAAAACTTAAACCATATACCTGATAAACAGATTAGCACACAAACGTATGCATTCGTATAGACAATTAAAATTTACAAGTTATGGCTTATGAGAACCTGATCAGAAAAATGAGTTGGATAGAGATATCAAAGCTTTTCCCTATGAAAAAAAAAAAAAAAAAAAAAAAAAAAGTAAAGGAACTAGCATAAACACCATTCAAGTCTATAAACAGAAAAGACTCTGCAAAACCTCAATCACAACTAGAACAAGTTATCAAAGTCTTCTAGAGTTTGATTTATTAGGTTGGAACGAGTAACCAATGCATCATGGGCTAGAATTTCAAGCCTTGGAGAAATCAGATGCCCACAAAGATGACACAAGACTTGAAACAAAGAAAATGAGCTTCATTCATTCGAAGGTAAATTTTTTGTTCATTCAGATAATTAGCAAAAACACCTTATAGGCATATCAACACCTCCATATTATGGATATATACTTTCAATATTGGGGCTCTTCACATATTCTGTAACTAGATGTATAGATGGTTCAGGGTCAAAAGCATAGATAGGTTGTGCAAGTGTTCTTTTGTGTGTGTGTGTATCTTATATGTGGTGCTGATCTAATCTTGTACCAGTATCTAGTTTGATGGTTTCATAAGATTGAACAATATGTGCTTAATTTAAAACAGTTGTATCAAAACTCATAATGAGCATGCGAGACTATATAAAAACATACGAGCAATGAATAAGTGAACTTTGCATTTCATATTCATAAACTAGAACCAAAAAAAATTTAAAAAAAAAAAAATANTACCAATAAGTATGAGCATAGGTTAAATAATTTCTCAACGAGAAATCAAAAAGAAGCTCTTAAAAGCTAGTTGGCATTCTTGAATTACAAAAATACCATAGAATACAATTACAAAGAACAATCCTATTTTGGGGATTGTTTTCCAAAATATCATCATTTTGGGAACTTTTCTTACATCCTGCATTCGAGCTTCCATGGCCATGAATCTTTCATCAACATTCAAACGTGCAGAGTGTAACTCAGCTGATATGTGGTCAACGATTATCTGGATCGCTTTAGCTTCATGCCTGTGAAATGTATCATTAAATCAACACTCAGGAGGAGAAAACCAACATGTAACATAAACAAGATTTAGTTTGTTAGCTTGCTTAAGATCCCAAAGGAACAATTAGCCTCAAAATTGAATAATTCGAGTATTCAGAGCAGGTGTATCCTACAAGTTTATATAGAGGAAGAATGTATGTATATTCCAGGTTCCATGTTTGATAACATTCAAATAGGTGTAGGAATCGAAATATAACATGCAAAAAGAACTTTGGTCCATATATAGTTTTACTTCCAAAAAGCAATTTGCTTAAGTATGTATTTCCTGATTCTTGACTTGTTCCGAGCATTCTAGATAAAACAATGGAATATGTTTTTCCTGATTCTCATGTTCTTTAGTTACAAATTCACCGCACCTATAAAAACTTTGAGACTATTCTATAAAGCTTTTCCACCACATGACCTGATAGAGAAAATGAAAACAAAATGCCAAAATATTTCTGATCGAGAAGTAATATAAGGAATTACCCATGCGCAGTGTTCTTTAATTCCCACCCACCAAGATTGGCAGCTTCTTCTAAAGCACATTTCCACTTTCCCGCAACCTCTTCCTTTGCACGTTTGGCGAAGGCTTTTCCAACTGCCCCACGTTGGTTTCGGACTTCAGTGGGTTCCACATCATAGAATATGGGATATGCAGCCTGATCGGCAGTCTTTTGACACTCCATTATTTTTACAAGCTCGTCCAAGCACCAAGACGAAGATGCATAATTTTTGGAGAAAACAATAATGCTGAATTTTGAGTCTTCAATGGATGTCAAGAGTTCATCATTGATCCGCTTTCCTTTGTCAAGTCTCTCATCATCCTTGTAAGTGTAAATACGTTGTTGGTGAAGAGCAGTGTAAAGATGATCAACAAAGTTCTTACGGGTGTCTTCACCTCTAAAACTCAAAAACACATCATACTTGAAGTTCTTTTGAATAGATGAAGTTGGTGAAGAGATTGCTGAAGCTTTGCTTGACAAATCCTGTTAGCATGTAACAAGGAATTCAGAATTTGTTTGATTGTGTTCTTGCTAAAAAAAACCATCAAATCTTAAAATTTAAATATAATAGAACAAACTATCACTCTTTTAGAAGTTGACCTTGGATATCATCTTCGATCCGCAAGCACGATATCAAACTAGCTAGTTGTGTAATCACTCATTTGCCTTGATATATTCTTATATACAAAAGGATTTTTCTATATACCGTATGATTATGTGATCCACCACCCAAAGGATGAGAAACCACTGGCAATGTCAACTTAAGGCATTTATCTGTTTAAGTTCTTGCTGTATTAAAAATGCTTATACCAACTATTTTGTAGATTAATTTATATATACTTGCTCAAAGTAAACCCTTTTAGTGTGTCAACCTCTTGGAATCTTCTCCTCCACCTACCCTTACAACTCGTGAATTTTTTTGACTCATTAACATTGTGTCCCTTTGTGCTTCGATAAGTTGGGAGGTAGCTAATGATCAACCCCATAGGCTAATTATTAGGGCCTCCAATTTGAATAATCGTCTTTGTGCAACCTCAATCCGACGTAAAATTAGAAAAAAGCAAAAGTCTAAAACTCGACGAATTATAAGTTTGGTGGACTAGTTTAGGTATCAAAATTGAATGTCTATCTAAATATATAACAGTATAATTCAGAAATGCAAAAACAAATCTTTTATATAATAAAAGAATTACATCATTTCGGAGTGCTTTTGCAAACCTTCTCATTGAAAAAAAATTAGACCAATAGGAGAACTCGATTTTGCCACGTAGGCGAAATCGAGCAATATGATTGGGTCAAAATTAAATTGATTTTGGTCAAACTTAATAAATTTGGTGGAGAAATTTGGTTAGGAAAAAAAATGCATAAAAATATAGGTGTCAAATTTATGAAAACAAAAACATAAAAAAAGATGAAGTAATTAATAAAACTTTTGTGGTTGAATTTTACATAAAGTATATGGAGCTAAGTGTAAAATTACAAGTTTCCATGTTTTTTAATAACTTTAAAAAAACACAAATAACCGCTTATACTTTATACCCCTTATACTTTATAATATGACTTTGTTTAAAATGACATGGGTATTAGTATTAATTTTAGACTTTCATCTATTTAAATCACAAAATTTTGTAAATATGCAAATTAGTTTTAATATTGTTAGTTGTAGACTTTCATCCATTAGAATATATTTTTTTAAATAAGGACTCATGTTATTCTATTTAAAAGTTTAATTTATGCGTACACGGGTTTGGATATTAAATACGGCTAAATTATTAGTAACGATAATATAAATATCAAATGGTAAGCACGAGTTACTGTGATATGAAACTTAGCAGGTGTTTGCTGTTATTAATAACACTATGGGTATCAATCAACGGTCTAAAATATGGGTGTCTTTTACCTTGATGATCTAGGCCAATTGTAAAGAAAGTTGCACTAAAGTGAAAGGTCGGTAAAAATTCAAACAATCCTAAAAGACTTGTGAATGTACTCTTTGTCATTTTTTTCATGCATTTATAATTTACTTATACAAGTAATTATAATTTCCTTATACTAGGCGAGTACCCGTGCATAGCAACGGAATTCCTAGCGGCAGATAATTAACGATTTGTGATATTGTGGTGAGTGTTTTGTGTAGCGTTCAAAATAGAACGTGAACCGATCATAATGTAATTGCAAACGGCTGTAGCATGTGATAACTCAACTCAAGCAAAAATTCCTAACATGTAACTAAGAACATATAAAAACATTTATTGAAATTCTATGACCCGTGAAATTCACATGATTAAATTGAAAACTATGAACAGGATGTAGAATGTGTTATAAACGGACATATAACACATATAGTAATGATTGATTAAGAATATTGTGTATGTAAAGAATCTTTTAGATGAATTTGGTAAACAATGTAATAGAAGACATCAAATAAATTTAAAAAGAAAACCGAATAGTTTTATAGACGTTAAAAACAAACAATAGTTTAAAACAGTAAGCATTAAAAAAAACAAAAAAAAAACAAAACATTATTAATATGAATGATGTATGATACAAAAATAATAAAAGTTTTATGATCTGTATTTTTAGCACAATACCACATGATATGTAACTTATTTGACCATGACCATTAATGGTATATTCAGTTTTAGTTCTATGACCAGTGACATTCACAAAATGAACTTTGAAACAGTGATAAATAGATAATATAATACTCCATAATTGATATCGAAAACTATGTCAAATGAGGCTAAAAAGTCATTTTGTGTACACTTTCCTTAAACTAATGTCAAATGTGCATTTGAAATACGGTAAGCTCTTATAGAGCAAGTATTATTGACATTGTTGTCAAAATTTAACTTGACATTGCATTTATTGCCTTGTTATGTCACATATACAAAAAAGTTGACACCATTTTTTAACAGTTTGGTGTCTACCATTTACAATAACAATTTAATATCTTTTTTTCTCCTTACCATTGTATCATAGCAACATTTTGCCTCACATTACTACTTGGTCTCCTAAGCGTACCCAAGAGACAAGGCAAAACATATATCTCTAACTCAAACTTTACACTTTTTTCCAGACACCTCAACAATGGACTCTATATTATACGGAATTTAACTTGGACTATTTGAACTCACATTGTTATCGGTATATAATGATAGTAGACATAACAAACTTGGACAAATTTGGATAGATTTGGTGATATGTAGCGATTTACAATAAACTATCACACTCCAATAAGCTTAGTCAAACATTCCTTTCTTTAAGATACAAAATACATTTATAGATATTAACCAAACACTCCTTTAATATACAGTAAGCTATTATAATCCTCTAATAAGCTTCGCCAAACATATCTTTATTTAAGAACCTTGTCACTAAAAGAGCATAATGTGCTTCAGACCTTCAGTAACCTTGTTTCTGTTTACGTGTCACCAAAGAATATTAATTAGTCATCCTGAATAATTTGTTCAAACATAAAACCTCATGCTAGTCAATACAAAATCAAATAAAGATTCACACATTCACATGGAAGTTCATAAACAGCTTTAATCAAGCATTCAATATTAATGTATATGCAGCAGACCCTGCAACCTCACACTGAAATCATCTTGCAAGACCCAAGATTCTCAATCGACTGCCCCTATACAATTTTTCCTCTCGATAATTTTCTACATATTTGGTTGAAGCATTTCAACTGAATACCTTTTAGCAGCGTGGACCCTCAATGTATTTTTCCCAAGCATTATATTGAAAAAAAGTATCCAGTAGTAGTCCAGACAGTTGATTGCCACAAAAATTTAACCAATTTTGTGTAATCCATGGCCTTCAACTCAAACAATTCCTAAAAGCGAAAGCACCATGATCTGCTCCATTTTCCATCATTTTACACAATCCCACATATCCTGAATGTTTACGAACACAATCAAAAGTTATGCACCGTTAATCGAGTTCTTCCCTCATTACCAGCCTTCACCGCAATGCCCTAGAGAGTTGATCTTCCCCTACCACAATATGAAATCGTTGTCAAGTGCCAACACTTTAATAAAGCGAGGTTAAGTTTAGTTTTAAAACATGATGTAGTCAGATTCTCTAAACAACTGCAACTAAAAATTACTTGATGTTATCTACAGTGATCACAAGTTAATTTCCATCTTACTTATATTTTGGATACATGTAAACCCGCACAACAATATGATCTCGTAAGAGGTTTTCCTAGCTTGTTTCTAATGCTAAATAGTAATCTGTAACCCGTAAATGATACTGTTCTGATCCATAGAAGTGTAGCATCACATTTTTAGAATTAAACATAATCTCAAACAAAGATGCATGGATAAACAAAACATAATATTACGATATAATAGTACACCAGAACTTGAGTTTTGCTCTGTCTCCTAAAAAAATCACCAATACAAATACATATGGCAAGAGCCTTAATAAGCATCAAGATCATCCCTATAAGACCTCATACTTTCCATCTCTACTCACGTTTAAAAAAAAACAAACCACTCATGTTAAGTAAGTCTATTTTAGTTTAAATTAAGATACCATCAAGCCATTGAACATAAAATCATTATGTATATGTTTGATCCAAAGAATAAATGATAATTAAAAATCGCAATGAGGGAAGAACTCGACAAACGGTGCATAACACTTTTTCACATTGTTCATTTTGCTTTTATATGTAATATAAATGTATTGTCAAAACACTTTTTCAGCATACACAAGAAACCAATTTTTTATTTACAAACAAATATCATATAAAAGCAAAATGATTATATCATTATAACTATATGCCGCTATTGACCATTTTCTCTTTGTACACGCTATTGACAATATACATAGAAACAAATTAACAAAATCCGAAATCACTTGATTAAATCTCAGTTCAGTGACAATGCATACACTTGTGGTTGCACTTTTCAAAGATAATAAGTCTGTCCAAGAATGAATTAGATTAGGCTAGTACATGACTACCACCAGATATACCAGATCAACACTAATCTTCCCTTTAAGGACGACCCCATACAGATTTCATGAAAAAATAACTCGTTTTTATTGGTTGGTTCCCGAAAGCACAAATGACAACAATATGATTGGTGACAGCATGCGGAAATGAATACAGAACCGCTCAAGTACTTGGCTCTAAGAATGAAAAAGAAAACATAAACCCGTCATAATAACCTTAAGCACCCGTCATCTAAATAACTTGACCACTAAAAACTACAGCTAATTTACAATAAGGCTCAGATATAATCTTTCAATCAAACGTCGAGCTAAACACATCATCATTGCCTAAATATTATAAGCCTCAAATACTTCACTTGTTCAAGATACTAACAAAATATATAAAGAAGAAACAAATCCAACCATACACTTATAATGCAAAGCCAAGTTTATAATCTGTTGCACAAAATAATTTAAATGGACTAAAAATACACACAAAATGACCTGATTAAATATGCCAGGGGCCTGAATCGCCCTTTCTTCTTATCAGATCTGGAAAGATTATGGCAAGAACAAATCTCAACGATAACATAACAGATTCGCTCATAATATAACATATTTTTACATGCTCGAAACAACCAAGAAAAGAACCCTCAGTCACACCCAAGTACTAAACACACACCAAAAACACCAACACTACCAAGCTTTTCTCAACCTCGTCACACAGACATCACCATTATCACACGCCGAGTGAGGCGGAAACGATGAGATGGTGGCATTGAAGGGAGCGGTAATGTATGTGTTTGTTTTCTGTGTTTAGCAACCCCTCTCTTCAAACCCAAGGTTCATTACAACAAACCCCAGTAGTGGGGGCGTCGGAGGATTCATTTGATAGAGTTAGCGGCGGCAGATTTAGAGGGGATGGTGGTGGCGGCGGAAATTATAGAGAGAGGATGGCTGGGTTTGTTTTAGGTTACATAGAGAAATAAGAGAGAAGATATATGTGATTAAGATACAAATAATGTTTATAAAAGTTTTCACTTATTGTCTTGAATTCTTGTCCAGCAATAGGGAAGGTGTTTCCAGCAATGTTTCCTGATATAATTTGCACCATTGAATACTTTCCTTTAGTAAAATTCAGACATTCCATATCACTCACCATTAATTCCAGCGATGGGTCAAACACCATTAATTCAGCAGGCCATAAATTTCGTTTCACATGTGCAGGGACAAAATCGGGATTGACCGAAAGTTCAGTTTTTCACAATTTCACATTCCTCTTTGACCATTTTTCCTTTATAAGTAGTAAAGATAGTTGGGTATTAGAGAAAAATTATTTTTACACATTAGACATAAATGTAAGATTAAATTTGAGTTCTACCCATTACATCTTTTTTTGTTTCTCTTTATGTTATAAAGAAGCTATAGTGTGAGCATCTATGTTAATTTGGTAATTTTATGATCAAACATGAGAAGTAAATAGCACAAACTTATGAAAATATAATTTTCTAAACAAAAAGGTACATTAGTAAACATAGTATGATGGTTATTCATAATCAAGGAAATAAATCAATTTTCAAAGCTATCTAAATATGCTACATATTTTAACGAAAATATAAGTAAAAGAAAGACCATAATTACAAAACATATCGTAAATTGATAGCATGGGTTTGCAAAACTAAAAGCATATATCACTAACATGCCATGCAAGTCAAGTATTATCATTTGATTTTGCTTGAATAATAAAATATAATTTTTAATCCAAAAGCATTCTCCTAAAATAATAGGTAGATTATAACATATATATATATAGATTTTTATTTTTAATTCACCAAGTGAAACCAATTGAAACATGTTAAGTGATTCATTTATTAATCGATAATAATACATAATCAAAACAAAATTTTAAAAACCCTGTGCGTGCACAGGTATTATAACTAATACTAGTATGACAAATATAATCTCCCACCTATAAAAAACAAGGTTAGGTTTTGGAAAGTTGACCCCTCAAAAATACTTAAAACTCGACACCTGGCATTTATTTATAATCTACGGTCCTTAATCACTAACACCCCTAAAAATACTCACCAACATTTAATACAAACATAATTTTCTCCCCAAATCCAATTCGTTTAGATCAAAAAGGCCGATCAATTAACCCTAAATCATTATAATTCACACACATTTTATACCCAAATATCCTTTTTCATCATCAATTCATCCCTGAAATAAATCATAACCGAACCATTAAACTCTAAATCAATTCATCCCCAATATCATTTATCATGATCAATTCATCCCCCAAAAAATCATAATCGAAACATTTAACACTAAACAGGTTTACAACAATTCAGTTTACCCTAAATCAATTCATCACCAATCTTTTAGTTAGCGTTTTGTGATTGGGGTTTCGGCTGGGTTATTAGGAAATCCAAGTTTTATATCACAACACTATTGTACCAGGTTAAATTTTAATTTTATATTTTTATTTTGATAATCTAAAAAAATTGCTCCTCGAATTTATCGAGAATTTGAATTACATTAGTAATGGGAATCTTAGTTGTAAACTTAATTGCAATGTTCATGTGTTTGATTCTTTATGTTTGGATTTAGTTATTGGATGAAGTTATGTCTTTTGGGTGTTTGGGTGTATTGTTAAGTCCACACATGGTTCGGTATTAGATAGTAATATAATCCGAGTTTATGAACACCAAGTGTATGATATAATGCATAAAAACATTACATGTTTTGAATCATTCCTAACATTGTAGTCCATGATTTGTTTTGCTTAAGGTTGTAGATAACTGATTTTTAGTATATATGTATGATAGTAAACACACATACTTTCTGGTGACTTTTTTGTATATATGGTGACTTTTGTGTAGTTAATTATATTCTTTGTTCTGTTTGTGAACGTCGCAGGTTAATTGGAAGAAAATTGGAAGAGATATCTTGAAATGGTAATAACTCGGTATGCGTTATTGAATTTATTGTAAGTTTTCTTTTTTATGATAGTAAAATTAAGTTGTTGGAGTAACATAGTTTGTATGTCTTATATATGATATTATGTTAGTTGACTACTATAAACCATGACACAAATTACATCCATTGTGCTAATCGGTATATGAAATGAACATATTTAATAAAGTGTCTTATATAATTCATGAATGAAACTTATGTTTAATAAAATCCGTTTAGACGTGTCATTAGATTATTGAACTCCTTATATGGTTTAGCAATTTTGAGAATGTTTGGAGGTTTGGGATTGGCTCATTGAAACCGTAAATTGGTGAGCTACATTAGATATCGAAGGTGATGTTAATATTGGGATGATCTTATGTTCCCAACCCAATGATGGTAAGTCACTAAGTCATTGCTCTTGATGTTAGTCATTCGCTATTTTAAATGAACTATATGTTCATTTGTTGATAGATATTAGTATGTGAAAACATATTTGATTCAATCTTATATTTTTTAACCTTATTTCTGATGGAGCAAACAAGCTTTTATGGTGGTATTGGTATGATTGGTGCTATTTCTTAGTTATGAATAACATAATATATTTTTTTGTTAGAGTTTGCAATTTTCTTTAACATTTTGGATTTTTAATTTACCTTTTGGGTGAACCTGATTTGGTGGTGCAGGTTTTGCCTGCTGTCATTACCGCCGGTGCTTCTCGAGAGCATGAAATACTTGCTGGAATATGAGATGTTGTTGTTGCGTTTATACGGAAAATGAAGCCACAGAGTGATGGACACCTTGATCGCTTTTTGTGTTAGAATTTTGTATATAAGATCATTTCTTGCCAGGTCACCTGAGCTCCAGTCTATTAAGGTAAACGATGTAGTTTATTTTTTTCATTGAAGCACTGTCATTTGTGCCTTCATATCATGGAAATAATTCTTGATGTTTTAGGTTTCTCCTTTTGAGAGATTTCTTGAGAAGAGTACCGCTGGACACGGTAGAAGTCCAGCATAGGTAGTAGCCCCAAAGAATCTCATGGGCGCTATGATCCCACCATCAAGAATGCTTTAATAGTTGAAGGCCAGGTGCATGGTTTTAGAGTAATTTTAAAGTCAGAAAAGAAGACAAAACTATCATCTAATTCATCCAAAATATATTGTCATTGCTTATGATATATAGGCTGTGAGTTTATATAGATGGATAGATACATACATCTTTATATCTTTTTGCTAATTCATAAAGTTTCTGTCTCAAAAACCTTGGGGTGAGTTCAATTTCATTAAATGGCAACGAAGTTGCTCATGGTCAAGTGGTTGCACTTGTACTGATTTTATATTTTATAAAAGATTTGTTTGACTTTTGACCAATTTTATATTTTTTCGAAGTTGCTTATTGATTTTATATTTTAACCAAGTTGCAACATTCATTTGTTGGACCAGATGGTTCCTTTAGATTTCTATTGAAGATGCAGCAAAGTTAAGGCCGTTTAAAGATGTTATGCAATAATAAGGCAAGTTAGTAATTAGTATATTTGTTCAATCTTATACAATAATCAAGTAAGCAAATAATTGATAGATTTTGTTCACATATTTTCATTGAAGCTATTATATTGGTGTGTTAGGTGTTAATTGGCTTACTACATATAAAGTATACATGCACAAGACAAAATTGTGTTATCCCGAAGATATATATCCCATGGATATTGGAAACTATTGGTCAGTTGGGTACAATATAAGTGTATTTTAGATACCCATTAATTAAAGTGTACAAATTGTTTATGTAAAATGTATGTTTGATGTAACTTGGGCAACCAATTTATGTGAGGTTAGGAATTGGGTCGGTTGGGTACATGCTGATTGGGAAAATTTATAATGAGTTGATATGAGTAAATTTGGAGTGACTTCAATCTTCTTTTTTTGCGCTCGATCTACATGCCTCACACACTTGATGGGTGCCAAAGCGAGGGGATTCAAAAAGGTTCCGTGCCCAATTGTCGAGCGGCTACTCCCTCATGATGCACGAGTGTAACAAGGGTAAGAAGCTGATGATTGTTCGCATTATCAAGAATGCCACGAAGATCATGTGTTAAATGATGCAATCAATTAGTGTGTATTCTTATATATGTTTGAGCTTTTTTAATACGGAGTACTTAGTAATTATTGTTTCCATGTGGCTGTAGGCTAAGAGAAGATGCAACCAAATTCGTTTTGCTGATGTTGTTTGGCATTAGGCTGTTGATGTCTCAACTTTAAGACGTGTGAACCCTTTTGAGTGCCATGCTAATGACCTGATCAACGCTGCAAAGGGTTTTTTCAACAGGTACATACAACAACTGGCTTTCAGTTCTTTATCGAAATTCGTATTCTCTTTTCTGTTTACTTATGAATAGGTTAAAGTGTAGCTGTGTTGTATCTTAAAGATGTAAGTATATTTGATTAGTAGAGAAAACACATTTATCTGGCTTAAAAATGAACATATAGTATTAATGCACGCAACAATATTTTGCTATAGAATACAAATCATCACACGGGGAATGATTGGTGATAAAGATTGTATGGATAATTAGATGATGAGTGAGTATAGTAATGTCTCAATAACTACGTTGAACAAATCAACATAACGGATACAACGAAGTGTGGGTCAAACCAACTCACTTGACCCATACTAAAACCATAAGTTCTTACCCCGGTCTGTATTAACCACTTATTTTTCCTAAACGTAATTTTATCAAAGCAACCCAATATGCAAACCTGACATCAGTCACATGTAAGCATGCGAGTTGTGCAACTCGAGTCATGACCTTTTGCTTATTACCTTCATTTTTATAGGTGAATGTAGAGTATGGTAGTGTAAAAACTTGCACAAAGTTTGAGGCTGAAATATATGTTCTCACAAAGGATGAAAGTGGTCGTCGTACAGTCTTCTTATCAAACTACATATCTCAGTTTTATTTGAGGACGGCTAATTTCTCCAAAAAAGAACATTTGTCTGAAAACGTAACTATAGCTATGACTGGAATGGAGATAATTTCACTCCTCCTTTTGGAACTTTGCAGTGATTGTTCTTGAACAAGGCATGTGACATAGAGAAAACCTATCTTCATTGCTTTGTCCATATATTTTGTACATTATGAGGTTTCTTAAATTTTTATGAGATTTGAAAATACAAGCCTGTAGGGCATGTTGTAAGTCCGTTGCTTTTTTATTATTACCTTTTGTAAAATATGGAATGAATAAATGTTTTTGTGAGATTTGAAGATGTTATCCTGTTTATTGCAATCAAGTATATGTATTAAAATTGCGGATTTTAAAAGTATCAGTTTATTGTTTTGTTTATCTTATCAAGGTAATCAGGATTCAAAGCGGAATTAAGCATATAAAGATTACAATCTATAACAAACGTTGTCTATAAAGAAGTCCGTCATTGACTATTAGTTTGTTCTTATTTCTTAGCTAATTTTTGTATAAACAATCCATGTTATTTTAGTTTCCTTGCAGATGTTTTGCAAATTACATTTTACTTTAACTTTTTTTTTTTAAATATTATATCATTTAACGTTATTTCTATTAATCATTTTACTACTTCTTTTATATTTTTAACAATCCTTGAAGTTAGCTGCCCATGTAGCGCTGATAATGCTATTATGATCGAGCAAGATTATTTACAAATGGTATATTACGTTAACTTTTTATCTTTCAACATTATTTCATTTACGAATTTTATATTTAAATCATATTTGCACTACATTTTTATATTTCATAATAAGACTTAAAGCTAGCCGGCCAACGGCCGGGCCTTAGGCTAGTTTGTTTATATAAAAAACCCTATAACACGTAAATAGAGAACAACTACATGGGTTTTGTTTAAGAATTCTTTAATTATGAATGCTTTCAAAATGAAACTGTATTTTCATGAATATATGATTTCAACACATAAATTAAGCTAGTTGAGTTTTAATAAAGTGTATTAACGAATGAATTTGTATTTACAAATATTTTTAAATGAGAGAGAGAGAGAGAGAGAGAGAGAGAGAGAGAGAGAACGTTAAGGACATCCACTATGATGATTTATTAATAGGTCTATACTCTTTTGAAGAGGTCTATAAGTTTGTGAATCATAGTGATCAACAATTTCAATACTAGGTTGAATGAAAAGTCTAAGGGCCAATTTGGTTGGGGGGATTTCATAGGCTTTAGGCTTAAAAGTGAACCTTTTTTTTTTTTTTTTTTTTTGGTTTAGATTTGTAAGCCAAATATAAGAGTGTGTATAAAAGTAGGGGTTATGTGGGGTTTATGATAATGGTGGGACCACAAGTTTTCTCATCCTCATATTTAATATTTAATATAATTTTGAATATTATTTTCTCTTTCATACTTCAAATCCAAATCCAGATTCTAAACCAATTTTAAATCCAAATCCAAATCCTAATCATAAACCCATCTACAAACCAAACTGGCCCTAAGATCTTAAAGATGTCTAAACTATTAGTTTAGACATAGTTTAGACATCTTTAAGATCTTAGACCTTTTTATTCAAACTAGGATTAAAATGGTTGCTCACTATGGTTCACAAACTTATAGACCTCTTCAAAAGAGTATAAACCTATTAACAGACTACCACAGTTGATGCCCTTAACCCAATTGTGTTTTATGATATGAAAAAGTTTATGAATAGATTTATGTATAGTGTAAATATGTTTATGACATGAACAAGGTTTATAACTTGACGTTGTATTTATTTTTGAAAAAATTTTAAATGTTTATCATACTAGATGCCTTAATTTCAAGTGAATTTATATTTGAAAATGATATTAAATAAGAAAAGCAAAACAAAACTAATAAGGTTATTTTTAACTAATCCAATAAACAAAAGATTTGTATAAAGATTTAGGGTGCAGTTTGGTTTATGGGGTTTGAAGGGTTTAGGCTCAAAGCAATCATCAATCCAATGTTTGGTACAATTCCATTGGCCTGACACAAGGGGTTGATCTTCACAAACTTAACCCCACCTCTAGTGGTGACTTTTGACAAACCATGCAAAAAATAAATATTATTTCGTAGACTGCAACTTTTACTACCACATATTCTTACAATTTCTTTTGTCCTTTTCTCAAGTATTATTTTTAAATAATATATTTTAATCCAATTAATTTATAAAACAAATACATTATTAATATTATTTAATATTTTTCTCACTCTTAATCCAAATCTAAATCCAAATTCAAATCCTAATCTTAAACCCATATACGAACCAAACGGGCCCTAGAAGTGGCTTTAAACCTCGACGGATAAAGATTTTGGGACAATCACAAATGATTTGATTAGACCGTGTACATCACAACTAAAAAAACTTACTTTCTCATATAATCAGAAAAAAGGTACCCGCTTTCAATTGTTATAGTTATTGCTATGTTAAGTAGAAAAAAAGATTTAAAAAAAAAAAAAAATCAAAGTCTTATCAACCAAACTTAAAGCATCCATTATTATAATCTAGATTAGGGGCATCGATTCGGTTATCGGGTTGTTTGGTTTATTCGGTTCGATTAGTTTGGTTAAAAAATATTTATGGTTAAAACCGAAACCGAACCGAACCGAACCGAACTAGAATTCAACCAATCGAACCGAAAACCGAATTTAAATTCGGATCGATTTTTGGTTGACCCAAATAACCCGAATCACAGCATTATATATATATATATATATATATATATATATATATATATATATATATATATATATATATATATATATATATATATATATATATATATATATATA
>LBNU01009610.1:10487-26315 GCA_014162995.1 Artemisia annua
TGCGTTTCAAAGTTTAGACCTTGGGCGAACGGTAAATGGTGACGACTTAGTTGTAGGCTTAGACTATTTGCTTCTTATTTTTCATTTTACACCCATTATGTGAAATCCCGTGTTTATTCCTACCCTTAGTCGTGAATCATGCTTAGGTGAAGGATTCGAGCAGGTCTTGGTGTCTTGCCCGGCATTCCGGTCATGTATCATTTACTTTGTCGCTTTCGCCGTAGCATTTTAGTAACGACACCACACCCTTAACCTTATATATGTTCACCCAATGTTGCCTTCTAGAGTTGTACCGACCTTAGCTCTAGTGGGGGAGTTTTGTGTAACTGCCAAGCCTATGATAGAATACATACTATGACTGTGCAATGAGTGATCACCTCGAAAAATTGACACTTAGAATATAGAGAGAGTGAGTGTTTGTTTCCCTTTTCGTGAAGTGTTCGGCTTTGAAAAATTCTAGCATAGGATATTTTTAAACTCATTTATCCCCAGTTATATTGGGGGATATCTTTTTGAGAATACTTCTAACGAGGTCTACTTGAGGGCAAGTAGAGTTCAAGTGGGGGGATATTTGATAACATCAAATTACCCTAATATTTAAGTGTCAATTTCCCCCTATTATGCTCATTTATATTGTTAATAATGTGAATATATGCTATTATCTCTTCATATTTTGAATTCAGGTTACGAGTGAGCATAGGAGCTAAAGAGACGAGGAAATTTGAAAGTACATGCAAAAGATAGACAAATCCAAGTATGCTAGAAAAAGCTACGGTGTAACTCAATCTCTCAACTGCGCCGTAGCAAGGATTTCTACTATGAAAACCAAAGTTAATACGAATCAACAATTACAGAGTAACACATTTCATAGTTTACGCCGTAACCATATCAAGTCCTGAAGAATCCTCAGATATGAAGACTACGCCGTAACAACAACTACGGAATACGGTGTAGCAACGAGTACGAGAGTAGTCCAAGATCAAGAATTAACATACGGCGTAACACACCTTTGGGAATACGACGTAATGAAGACTACTAGAGTTATCTCAGATCCGATAAATACTCTACGGCGTAACCATTTGGAGATTATGACGTAGAAGAATCCCTAAATGACTATTACGGCGTAACAATTCATCAATTACGCCGTAAACTCTGGATCTGGATAAGATTTACCAGTTATGGCGTAACACATTTCGTGATTACGCCGTAACTCCCGTCGGGCCTATAAATACAGCCCTAATTTCTGCATTTCAAGATCAACTTTCTCACACACAAAATCAGAGATCGTTAGGAGCTTTTAGGAGGCCCTTCTACAGCAGCATACGAAGGCTTTCCAAGGGAGAAATCACACTTCAATCACCATAAGTTTTAGCATTTCATTATTTCAATTACATTTCGAATATATGGATCTTGTAAACATTATTTCGAGTGTTAATTCCAATATGATTGGCTAAGCACCTCTGGTGCTAGCCTAGTTATGATGCCTATATTGTTTTAATCATGTTTCCGTACTTTTCTTATATGCTTTTACGTGTGTGTATGCATAGTTTGTCCTGAGAACTTTTAGTTTCGGTAGTTTTGATATGCGGTTGTATCCATTACGCTAGCTTTAATTGAATTAAGACCCCAATTGAGTTAGTAGGCTAGAAGAATTGACCATAGGACACTAGCCTGATGGATTGCGAGGAAATGGGTGGGATGACAACTGACCATATTGCCTCGTGTGCGAATTGACCATAGGATCACCTTCCGTACTTGATAAACTTAAGAAGTTAGAGAAATGACCTATGATCGTGACAACGGGCCATTTAAAGATAAGTCTAGCATGTAGTGGCATTTAATGACTCAAACCCGTATACCATACGTCGGCTTACTACATGGGAAACGCCATGGTTCCTGACAGGATTCGGGGGAGATAGGCTAGGGAACTTGACCATATGCGCCTAGTGATATATGTCCGCCCCACCTAAAGCATAAGATTAGTATAATAGGGAACATGACATAAAATGATATAGGAGAAGTAACTAGACTAGTACACTTTTCTCCCACTGCTCACAACTTTACTTTTATTTGCTATATGTTTTATTGTTTTATTTTCATTTCAACTAATCAATCAATCCATTATTTCTTTTAATTAGTGACATTAGACTTAGGCATAGTCCGCACCACATAGCTCTTGGGACGACCTCGAAGTTACCATTACTATTCTATAAACGACCGGATTCTCTGTCCGTTAGTGCAAATAGGTAGACCTTAGGTAAAACGAGTAATTATAAATATTAAAACCTGGTCGGTAAAACCTGCATCATAGGATAAGGTAGAGAGAGAGAGTATAGAGTTGGATAAAATGGCGTGAAAAATGACGAAGGAACGAAAGGATGGAAGTAAGTGGAAGGATGGATGAAAAAGTAGGAAGGAGTGGAGAAACGGGAAAGAAGGAAAGGGAAGAAATAGGAAAGTACGGAGGAATAGGAGATAACGAAGGAGTGGGATTAAACAGAAGAGTAGGAAGAAACGGGAGTATAGGATTTGAATAGGAGACCAGGAAAAAGGCGGGAGAGTGAGATTTAAACAGAAGGATGAAAAGAAGCGGGAGAATAGGATTAAACGGAAGAGTAAGAGTGTAGGATACTTGAAAGGTCGGTATCCTAATAAGGACAAGATTTACTAGATTCCTTCAAAGTTTGTTTTCCCCCTAAGGTTCTTCTAGTTTCTATAACTAGTCCTAAAGTTCTATGGGAGATGTATTGGTCTTAACTGGTGAAGAAGATCCTATAAGAGGAGAAGGGCTAGGTGATTTCTCTTCTAGGGGTTTTCTAGGAGTATCACTATTCCTAGGTAAAGTTTTGTGTTTAGTCTTTTGTCCTAAGTTGTCTATTACTAGAAGTATCACTATTACTAGAAGTATTATTATTCCTAGGTACTTGAAACCGGTTAAAGTAACATCCATAGTATCTTCCAAGTAGGATTCCTAATGTGTAACCTAAAAATCGTCAAATCCTAAAAAACTAAGTATAGGTAGACTAAAATCGTCAAATGTCTTATTGCTAGTTATGACTAGTAATCTTGAATTCTAAGTCTGGGTTATAAAATTTAGAGTAGGTTTGGGTTATCCTAATGGTGTATTATTCCTAGGAATTTCTAAATCCTCAAATATATGTGGGAAATTTAAGGGACTAGGCAAACTATGACCTCAAAACGGCTTGTTACTATAAGGTGAGAATTTGACTATTACTCCTATCCTGCTATTAGACTCGGTGCTAAAGGCTTAAGCTTCTACATCGGTAGTGTACTAATCTAATCCGTTTTTATTCTTTAAGTTTCCTAAATTGCATCTAAAGGTTTTCTTATATCCCTAAGCCCTAAACCCTAAACCCTAAACCCTAAACCCTAAACCTAAACCCTAAACCCTATATAATCTATGACTAATTCTAATGTCCTCGATATTAAGTAAAATTCTTATCATAGGCTAAATCCTATCTTATAGAAATGTTTTTCTTTTGTCCATTTAGTATAGATTTTTCCCTAGTTCGGTTTCTAACCTCAAAATTTTTCTTATTTCCTATTTCCTCAATAATTTCTTAAAAATAGTATATCTTAGTGATTCAATGTATTCTATACTTAGGCTTACGTTTTCTAAAGATATCCTATAATCATTTCTAACTTCAAATACGGGAATCCTAGGGAGTGAAATTCGGGTTTTACTAAGAGGGGAAACTATTTCAGGAATCATAGTAATATAAGGAAGTAAAGAGAGAAGGATGGGAATATGTTTGTATATGACTATCATATACTTTTATATAGGAATAGTTAGGGGAAGATTCTCTAACTAGGGGAGACTAAGAGTTTTCAGGAAAACGGGAAGTAGGGATGGAGGAAGGATAGTTTACTGAATTCAGAAAGAATTCAGATCTCTATGATGTAGAATAAGAATTCTCATCATTAGTATCATATGAAATGATAAGGGAAGTGTCTGAAGGGATTTGGTTTTTAGGAAGTGAAAAGAGATGAAGCACTAGGGAAGTTGTTATACATGACATATAATGTCATGAAATAACGAAAGAGGAAGTTACAACTGCATAACTCTCTAGACCTGCTCACGTGTCCACACACGCCAAATATCTCTACCCACACATCCTATAAACTCCTGGTATGTCAAGCATAAGATCACAACAACACCACAATAAGTAATCTAACAATATAACACACTAAACTCATCAAAAACCCTAATAAACCCTAATTAAGCCCTAATCAGGCCTATGTGTTTACTAAACCCTAATTGCTTATCTAAACTTGTTTGAAAGTGTTCAAGGCTTATGTATGAGTTACCTTAGGAACAATAGGATATCTTAGCACCCTTAGACTCTAGTACAACCCATTAGAGCTTAGGTACAAGTCTCTTAAGCACAAAACCATAACTAGGTTATAACTTCCCGGAAACTAGGTTAAACCTTCCCAAATCTTTCCCATAAGCTACCACCACTTAGTATAATCTTGTTAGGAATTAATCCTATCCACTAAACACTCATAGGACCCTGATCTAGGGACTAAACCCTATGCTAGACCCTAATCTCTCACTAAGCAAAATTAGGTTATAACTAAACCTAACTTAACCCTAATCCTAAAACTAAGTACCCTAAACACCTCAAGCACCTAGCCTAGCACCTTAGTCATGCTTAGCACACACCCTAGCACCTCCTTAGCTAGCACATAAGGAGGTGCATCACCTCCTTGTCACCACCTTCACCCCGCGGTTCCATCACCACCACAAATACCCTAAAACCGCCTATAGGCCATCCTTGTCACACCATAGCTTAGGATATTCACCACCTAGCTTAGCTTAGTCACGTCCCTCCCCCTCGACACCTCCTACTCCCGTTACTTGCTCACCAAGGCCAAACGACCCTATAAATACCATCGCTATCCCTTCCTTTCAAGCTCACACCTTCATTTCTCTTTACCTTCAATCTTCTGGTCTTGGTAGTAGTACAAGAGTCCTAGGAAACTTAGAAGTCGAGTGGTATAGGTCTTGAGGCCTTGTCGAGCTTATTTTTGCCTAGAAAACCCTAAACGCCCACATTAAGCCCTAACTGGTCAAGTAAGCTTTTAATCTTGCTTCTAATAGTTATATTACAGTACTAGGTTAGTAATAGGATGCCTTAGAACCTTTGCCTAAGCCTTGATCACTAAAAACTAGAACTTTTCATTTTAAAACCCTAAAATAAGTCGAATTGCTATTTTTATGCCATAAGCCCTTTCCATAAGCTATAACCTAGTTTAGGTAACTTATAATAAGCTAATATTAGTTAACCATAAGCTAGGAAACCTTTTTGTTTCATAAAAATATGAATTGCATGGAATTAGGACTAGTTTTGCAAAGTTTTCCATGCATAGGGGTATATATGGTAAATTTCTGAAAATATTAAGTCTAGGGACTATTTTTGACATTTCTTAGAAGTTATAAGTATAAGGACCCTTTTTGCAAAGTTACATAACCTTAGGATAGAAAGTAAAATAGTTATAAACTTATAAGGACTAGTTTTGCAAAAGTTATAAAGATAAGGGTATAAATGGTCAATTTTGAAAACTTATAAGTCCAAGGGTCATTTCTGGCATTTTCCCAAAAATGTAGAAGTATAATGACTAATTTTGTTAAGTTTAGATAGTTATAAATATAAATAATATAAGTATTATAAGTCAAGGGTAGATTTCGTAAATATATGAAACTATAAGGGTATAAAGTTAAAGTATTTAAAGTTAGAAGCATAACAAAATACTAGGGAGCTTCATGTGAGGGGTATCATGTGGATATTTCGTTTTGACGAGCTTGCTGGTTTTACGATTTAAAGTGCCCTGGCTCCTCAAACGATTATTACATGACCTATGAATTAAGATGGCCCGAACGGTGTTATGTTATAACTAAACTCTAAATAATTACATGACTCAATAGTAAGGAGCTTCATGTGAGGAGTATTAACTTCTGAATTATGATGCCCCGAACGGTATTATGTTGATAACATAAAACGATAGTAGGGAGCTTCATGTGAGGAGTCTTATACTTCTAGATTACGATGGCCAGAACGGTGTTATGTTATAACTAAAACATTACAACTAGAGCTTGACATACATCCACACCTACAATACAACCAGGATATGTGAGTAAGGCAGTCTAGTTTCCGAGTCACTTTTTACATCAATAAGATTTCCCTAAGCCCAGGTGAGTTTTCATAGCCTCACTTTTAAATGCTTTACAACCCTGTGAGGGGGATACATGCTTTAAACCGAATACAAGTCTTTTTCTTTGGTTGTTGCACAAGTAAACTATTTGCCACCACTACATAACTAAAATTCATAAATCTAATCATTTGGGATATTTTACCCAAGTGAACGCGAATATAGTTGATAGATCTATTGGAGTTTGACAACTTCCGTTGATACTACCTCTCACTGGAGGGTATCAATAAGTACTATATTTGTACCCTCTCTGAAGGATTAACTTTGGCAAAGTTATCCTTCCCGTCCCCTCATGGTTGGTCCGCAGACCCCATGACCCGGACTGTTAACGTGTGGTTCATGAGCTTAGTGCAACATACCCCACTCTTGATAATTGTATATGCATTGCAATTATCACACACATTACATTTTCCTTGAAGGGTGTAACAATTGAACCATGTGGAACTTGTATTCAGTATCACTTAAACCTATGACTCTCACTCAACACCTAGTGTTGACTTTTTAAGCATGTATCCTAGGTATATCACTATTACGGAGCTAAGGTAGGAGGAGGCACTGAACTCGGAGGACTTTCAAACCGGTTATCATTCAAACCTAACAATTCACTTAGACTTTGGGACCTCATCAATTGTAAAAGTATACCTTTTACTATAAAAACTCTGATAATTTAATGAATGATAACTCAATTTCTAAAAACGACTCTTTTCGAGTCGTTTTCTATTACTGTAACTATGATTCCATGAAGTAATACCCCAAACCTAAATCAGTTGCGAACCATGAAAATGGGGGTGTTACAGAAGAACACTCGAAGTCGTCAAGAATCAAAATGTTATTGAGTCCACACACAAATGAAACTAGTGTTATGATTTCCGCTTCCGCAAAGTGCAAGAAGAAAACTCTCGATATAGATGATGATTCGAGATGTTGTAGGTGTCCACACACAAACGTAACAAGTGTTACGATTCTAGTTGAACTCGACATTCCGCTTAGTGTCGTTAAACCTTGTGTAAGCTTATGTACGGTTTGTTCCACCATAAAGGAGCGTGTTGATTAGTGAAGTAACTCTCGAGTGTGGTACTCGGGGAGTGGAGTACGACGAAGAGGTGCTTCGTGCCGAACCACTATAAATCATCGTGTCCGGTTTGCGTTTTCTCTTCCCATATTTTTACTTTCTATACTTGCATTACATTTAGGTTTGTGTGGTTTGCTGTGTATATGCTTGTGATACCAACTAACTAACTTACAAATGCAAAACATAAGAAAAATCAAACACACGTAATAAACTCTTCACTGATGGCAGTCCCTTAATTAGGACGGCGGTCCCAAGTGTTTATGGAACCGTCCGTACATATTGAGGACCATCCACAGTGGAATCAGAAATTAGCTAAAAACGTTTAATTAAACCTGGTGTTATGTTTACGTTTCTGTGATTGCTTGCATAATTGACTTATATGTTCGTTATGAGTGACATAACCACTATTCGTATTTAGTCACACTTGATCGGAAATTTGATACGAAACATTTTAAGTTTTAAACAAAAAGTATTCACCCCTCCCCTCTACGTTTCTACAATTGGTATCAGAGCCAGGTCGCTCTAGTTTTCAAAACAAATGGTTTTTAAAATACAGTACGGTCCATGTCACNCTTCCTGTCCCCTCATGGTTGGTCTGCAGACCCCATGACCCGGACTGTTAACATGTGGTTCATGAGCTTAGTGCAACATACCCCACTCTTGATAATTGTATATGCATTGCAATTATCACACACACTACATTTTCCTTGAAGGGTGTAACAACTGAACCCTGTGGAACTTGTATTCACTATCACTTAAACCTATGACTCTCACTCAACACCTAGTGTTGACTCTTTAAGCATGTATCCTAGGTATATCACTACAACGAAGCTATGGCAGGAGGAGGCACTGAACCTGGAGGACTTTCAAACCAGTTATCATTCAAACATAACATTTCACCTAGACTTTAGGACCTCATCAATAGTAAAAGTATATATTTTACTATAAAAACTCTGATAATTTAATGAATGATAATTAAATTTCTAAAAACATCTCTTTTCGAGTCGTTTTCTATTACTGTAACTGTGATCCCATGAAGTAATACCCCAACCCTAAATCCGTTGCGAACCGTGAAAATGGGGGTGTTACAGATTGGTATCAGAGTGTAGGTTGTAGAGAACAAGGCCAAAACCTAAACTACAACTATTTTTCATAAGCCTGAGAAAGTCCTCAGTGCCCCTGCCATCCTCCGTAACAATACATGCTAAGGTTAGTATAGTAATTACCTGCTTAATTGCTAAATGATTTACAGTATTTTTACTATTATATATTGTTATGTCTACTCCCCGCTATTCTACCCCGTCTCATCTAGTTTACATCCGGAGAATGCTCTTTCCTCTCCGAATGTACTAGATTATCCCTCTAAACCATATTTTCCTGATTCCTTAGAAGACTCTAGGAATAATATAGATACACCGTCACCCTTAGGTTTTACACCTTTCATAGATAACCCACACTTAAAACGCTTAAGAGATTTCAATGCTAAGGCATCACCTATTACTCCCCCAAACACTATTTTACACCCACCATTCCCCAATCCAAGATTTGAACCACATGGGTTCTTTCTTCCTAGAGAACCATATATACATAGAAACCCTATCCCTGCCTATACCCCTAAATATGAACCTAGACAACCCTATACTTTAGCACCCACACCTTAGTTAGTAAACCCTCTCATTTCATCTTTGAAAGTTGAAATTGGGGAAAATCCCACTAGGACAACTTTAGAAAATTAGGAAGATCAGGTAGAGGATATTCTAAATAACTTAGATGAAATTTTCCTTGACCTTCTTGAGAAGATAGAAGAAGGTCATGATAATAACAACATAGGATTTCGACCTGATTATAGTAGTTTAGGAAATACCCTACAACAAACCCGTTTTATGGTTGCTAAATTACAGAAAAATCAAATGAGACACCACCATAAGATAGCCTTTGCTCGTTTTAGGATTTGTACTTTAGAAAAGATGATTGATGATGATGAGGAATGTCATCAATCAAATCTAGGAAACATCACAAACCCAAACCCTTAGATTTAAGAAAACCTTGGAAGAAATCCCTAAGTAGTATGCCTTTTATAGCCTTAAGAGTTTTGCCTTAGAATAACTAGTGCTTATAGCATATGTAAAATAGGAAATCAATAACATAATTTATGCCTTAGATACCTCTTACTCTCACTACCTAGTGCCCCTCAATTCAGGATAATTTAGTTAAGCTAGGATTAGGTATGCCTCTTCTTAATTACCCTAGGTCATCCCGAATCCTATAGTAACCCCTAGGAGTATAGACATATCCCGTAAAATATGACAAGTTGGGTACTTGTTATAATCTATCTTAAACCCTTACCTCTAGGAAATTATGATGAACTACCCCGATGCCTTAGATTCATAGATTCTCAAAACTTCTTAAACTTCCCTCGTGCTTCATCTCTTCCTAAAAACCCAATCCCTTCAAACACTTCCCTTATCAATGATGAGAATTCTTATTCTACATCATAGAGATATGAATTCTTTCCTCTCCGATCTCTAAATCCTCACTACTTCCTTAGCTTTCCTTAAGCTATCTTTCCCCTAGTTAGAGAATCTTCCCCTAACTATTCCTATATGCAAGTATATGATAGTCATATACAAACATCTCCCCATCCTTCCCTCTTTACTTCCTTAGATTACTATGATTCCCAAAATAGTTTCCCCTCTTAGTAAAACCGGAATTTCACTCCTTAGGATTCCCGCATTTGGAGTTAGAAATGATTTTAGGATATCTTTAGAAAAGATAAGTCTAAGTATAGAATACCTTGAATCACTAAGATAAACTGCCTCTAGGAAAATTATTAAGGAAATAGGAAATAAGAAAATTTTGAGGTTAAAAACCAAACTAGGGAAGAATCTATACTAAATAAACAAAAGAAAAACATCTCTATAAGATAAGATTTAGCCTAAGATAAGAATCTTACTTAATATCGAGGACATTAGAATTAGATATAGATTAGATATAAGGAAACCTTTATATATAATTTAGGAAACTTAAGAATAGTAAAGGATTAGATTAGTACACTACCGATTTAGAACCTTAAGCCTTTAGCACCTAGTATAGTGACGAAATAAGAATACTAGTCAAATACTCACTTTATAGGAACAAACCGTTTGGAGGATATAGTTTGCCTAGACTTAGCCTCATAAGTTGCCTTTCCCATATTAAATTTTCCCACAAACTTTAAGGATTTAGAAGTACCTAGGAATAGTGATACTTATAGTAATAGTAATACTTCTAGTGATTGATAACTTAGAACAAAAGAGTAAACACAAAACTTTACATAGGAATAATGTAACTCCTAGTAAACCCCTAGAAGAGAAACCACCTAGCCTTTTCTCCTATTATAGGATCTTCTTTATCAGATAAGACTAATACATTACCCATGGAACCTTAGGACTAGTTATAGAAACAAAAAGAAACTTAGGGGGATAACAAACTTTGAAGGAATCTAGTAAATCTTGTTCTTATTAGGATACCGACCTTACAAATATCCTATACTCTTACTCTTCCGTTTAATCCTATACTCCCGTTTCTGCCTACTCTTCCGTTTAATCCCACTCCTTCGTTATCTCCCACTCCTTCATACTTTCCTATTTCATCCCTTTTCCTTTCCTCCTTTCTCCCAACTCCTTCCTACTTTTTCATCCATCCTCCCACTTCCTTCCATCCTTTCGTTCCTTCGTCATTTTTCACTCTATTTTCCTACTCTATATTCTCTCCCTACCTCATCCTACAATGTTCTAAAAGTTAGAACTTGTATTTCTCGTCATACCACAAGATTCTATTAGTTAGATCTTGTAAGAATATCTATGTCGAACTTTAATCCTCATTATGTTCGACTATGATATTACACTATCTCGCTTTGCAAAGGTTGCAAGGATGAGACCGTTAACGCCCGTCACTCTAGCCATAACATGGGAGGCTACTAGGTGACTAGTTGCTAAACAGGGAGACTGTGGAACTGGTCACCATGACTAGTTGCTAAACAGGAAGACTGTGGAACTGGTCACCATGGCTAGAACTTGTTCCCACCATGGCTAGAACTTATTTCCACTGTGGCTAGAACTTGTCTCCACCGTGGCTAGAACTTGTTTCCACCGTGGCTAGAACTTGTCTCCACAATGGCTAGAACTTGTCTCCACCATGGCTTGAACTTGTCTCCACCATGGCTAGAATTTGTTTCCACCATGACTGGAACTTGCCTCCAAAACATTCTTGGACCACATTTCCTTAAGTGTAGACCACTTTTTCCATTTTCCGCCGATACTACTTAAGGATGATTTATGATGACTATTCTATTAAAATGAATTAGGACGCTCTTTCATTTTAAGGAGAAAGTCATAAATCAAATGGATCATGAAATTTATAAGCTCTTGCTTACAAGAATTGGGACGCCTCTACTTGTGAGTAATGAGATATAAATAAATAAGTCCAAGTATCTGGTACATGTGCAAACATTTCCGACTCAGTTTGTACAATTCCTTTCTTCCTCTATCACCTCTCTTTTCTCTCGAATCGACAATTTATTCCTCTTTTACCCATACGTTCAACTAAATCTCGGGACGAGATTTCTTCTAAGGGGGTAAGACTATAACAACCCAAAAAATCTCATCACTATCATTCCCATTACAAATACCTATAGTAGGTATTTCCCCAGGTAAATTTTTGCTTTTTACATGCATATCATTACATAAGTGACTCTCTAGACCTGCTCACGTATCCACACAAGCCAAATATTTCTACCCACACATCCTATAAACTCCTGGTATGTCAAGCATAAGATCACAACAACACCACAATAAGTAATCTAACAATATAACACACTAAACTCATCAAAAACCCTAATAAACCCTAACTAAGCCCTAATCAGGCCTATGTGTTTACTAAACCCTAATTGCTTATCTAAACTTGTTTGAAAGTGTTCAAGGCTTATGTATGAGTTACCTTAGGAACAACAGGATATCTTAGCACCCTTAGACTCTAGTACAACCCATTAGAGCTTAGGTACAAGTCTCTTAAGCACAAAACCATAACTAGGTTATAACTTCCCGGAAACTAGGTTAAACCTTCCAAAATCTTTCCCATAAGCTACCACCACTTAGTATAATCTTGTTAGCACTTAATCCTATCCACTAAACACTCATAGGATTTTATCGATGAAACTCGTTGTTTTTGAAAACCTTGTAACCATATCTAAATGTCGTGTCATTTAACTTTTGACCATACGGGTCTTGATGGGTAAGAAATACGGCTCTTCATTGTTGTTATTTGAAAATATAGTTTTCAACGCTTAGGACATTTATTAAGTAAAAGCTGTCAAAACAATATAAGTTTCGTCGGAGTTCAAACGTGTACATTTTGGTCGTTATAAGCTCGTTTTCTATGTTCTTTATATCCCCGGAATCGTGGGACAACATACTAACATAATTTTAGTAGTCCGGCTTATCTAGGTTACACTAAACGACCCATTTTGCCCAACAAAAGTTTCCAAACAGCAAGTATATTTTCTGAAAATCACCTCTTGTCGTTAAACTTTGGAAAATCATATCTCCTTCGTTATAAGTTCGTTTTTATCCCCGTTTTCGGCCATAGTTTCATCTCGGAAAGTATTTTCTAAATATTTAGCCCAATGTTACCCAGAAACCCCTGATGTTTCCACGTTTTGCAAAAAGGGACAGCAACATTCTAATAGTGTCAAAAATGGATTTTCTAGTTTACAACATGTCCAAATCTACTCCAATCAACTTCAAAACAACCCTTAATCTACCATACACCTTCTTAGGGTGTCATGGGGTCCTAATCTTCACAAAATATTGTAGGATTTCAAGGGAATGATCATAGGCTTTATATAAACTCATAAAAACCATAATACTTGTAAGGTGGTATAAATAACTTATGTACTTGCATATCTAACCAATATAACTTGAAAATACATCATGTTACTAGTGAAATGAAAGTATGAAATGATGAAAAAGTTCACTTGAAGCTTACTTGAAGTTTGAGGTGATTTGATGAGAAATTGATTAAGAAACCTAGGTTTTTATCACAAAACCTTAACAAGGAATGAAAGTAAAGCTTGATTATGTCTTGATCTTGAAAGTTTGATGGATTCTTCTTGTTTTCTTGTTATTGGCTGATTGGGTGAAGAAGGAGGGAGGAGAGAAAAGTTTTTCTTTTGTTTCTTGAAATATGTAAGTAAATGTGTAGATATTTTGTAAAGTCTTGGTCTTTGTTTTAATTAAATATCACATGGATTAGGAGCTAGGAAGGGGACATGGTGGCATGAAATAGGGGAAAGTTAGGAGGGGTTGGGGCTAATTAAAGCCTTTGTCTCCAAAGTGTAAGTATTATTTAGTTTAAGTTGTGTATTGGGTGTTACCGGGTACCAAGTTAACTAGAAATAAATTGTGACGAGGTAAAATAAAATACGACTAAGTTGTAAAAATCATGAAATTACATTCCTGATGAAAATCGGGTGTTGAAATAATTATCGGGTTGAAATATCGCAAACCGACGGAGTTATAAGCTCCTAACGAAAAATGTAGCAGTAAATACGAAAACACCAAGTAAATTAATAATATAATTTTTATATCATTTTAATGAGTGTGAAAATGTGTTAGGATCATAGTCGGGAGTATTGGGTATACGTTAGTATTAAAAACTGAGTGGTAACGTTATTTAAACATTTAAACATACGTAACTGAAAACACACAAACCAGTGTATGACTTAATGTATTGATGATGTTCTAATGATGTGTAGACTGTTCTAGTCTATATGATGTGTTCTTACTGATGATGAATGAATTCGCAGCTAAACCCAACCGGTTGCTCGAATTTGAATACCCGTAAACTAGGTTTACGTGATGATGCATGATGAACATGAATAGTGTTTTTCTTCCGGGATGAATAGTGTCACATGAATAGTAAAATTTCTGAACGCTTCTCAGAATCACAAACTGACTCCGAAAATGATGAATAGTAAAATGATGAATAGTGATCGATGAATAGTAAATGATGAATAGTAACGGGTGAATAGTGAAATGTCTTTGCTGGGAAAATGTCCTGAAAATGCGGGTTGTTACAGTCTCACCCCCTAAAAGGAACTTCGTCCCGAAGTTTAGTCTGTGTTGGTCTCCGGAGTGGTGTTTGTGAAAAGGTGATGATGTTTTAGTCACATCTAGTCTTCCCGCTCCTAGGTGAACTCGGGATTCCTTCAAGAATTCAGGGGACTATCATGATAGTGATCCGTCTTGGTTTCAGCTGCTTGACCTTAAGGTCCATGATTCGTTGGTTTCTCCCAAGTTTTAAGCTTATGGTCGAGTTGAATCTCTTCTAATGGAATGGAATAAGGTATGCTACGAGTGGTTCATTTGGAAGGCACTTCTGAGGTTTGAAATGTGAGGTGGGATATATATGTGTTGCCGAACTCTGATGGAAACTCAAGTTTGTACTTCAGCTGGCCAATCCTAAAATGATTCTTAAATGGTTCAATACAGAAGGCTCAATCCCTCGCGTTACCAAAATTGTATCATGCCTTTCCAAGGCAAGGCTTTCAACATGGTTCGTTTTCCCGTTCAAAAGGTGATGGTTTGCAATCCAGGGATGCCCAATCCGAATGATGTGCGTCATGCACCAACCTAGCTTCTATCGTTCCTTATTGCTTGTAACTGATTCTTAACTTGTAAAGATTTCCTTGTTGTTTCACAATTTAGTTCTTAAGCCAGTGAATTGGAATGTGGAATTACTGTGTAAACTACTGAGTTCTAATCGGGAGCTCAAGTCTGTAGGCCACTAGGCCCATACTATCTGAAATGTTGAATGATCCAATGTATCTCGGGTTTGACTCTCATGTTCTTGGTGAATTGTGTTTCAAATGGTGTTGTCTTTGGGATCTTGGGATAGCTATTGTTGTCAATGAATCCGATTTATAGCAAATGGTTAGCCCAACCATTTCCAGCATCTATCACACCCGATTTGGGCATATCTCCTTATGTTTGAATCGTTCTCTAATTCTGACCATTGGTCTGAAGGTGATAAGTGGTGTGGTTCCAAAAGAATCTTAAAGAAATCGTCAAAAGTTTGAGGTGAATCGAATCCCCTCATTAGGAATGATTAGGATAGGTATCATGGATCCTGTAGAAAAAGTCTTACAAGGTTAGGTCTGTCAAGGATGTTATTGGAAAGAAGAGGTTAGGATAAGGTTTGGATCTTCCGCAGGAATGTCATGAATCGAGTCTTTCTCCACCTACGGTGCTTGGTCTCCATTACTAAGATTTTTCCCATGCTTTATGTCGTCAAATCACCAAAACCCTAAATGTATAATGATGTAATATAGTGATTGATTTTCAAAGTTTGTTTTGAGGTTGTGTGTTTTGTTCATAAACCTTTCCCGAATAAATGAATTTACAACTTTAAGAAAATGGCTTCCTAAGTAACATTTTCCTTGGTGTTTCAAAATTTAGTAGTTATGCACAGTAGGACTGTTTTCA
>LBNU01009611.1:12721-29113 GCA_014162995.1 Artemisia annua
CGGGGTCAAACCTTTCTTCCCCAACTCCCTCCCTTTAACCACTGGATACACCACCTCCACCCAACTGTGCGTTAGTCAACTGAGGTCCGTACGTCCAAGCTGACTCATGAGTTACCTTGTGATGATGATATAGACTTTAGCCTGTGTTTCCCAAGTGACGTGTAAAACTGACGTGTAAGGTGTTTAGGGTAAGGCTTGCATTTAATGCTTGCGTTGGGAGCGTAAAAAATATCCCTTTCAAATCTCTTTATCCGATATTCGGAGAGTCAGACCTGCTTTTATATTTTCTTAACACCGCACGAGTACCCTACTATAGATCTATATGAAATAGTTCATTTTCTAACGTTATTTCAACCTGAATTTATCGAAATACAGTAGTTGTCACAAAAAACGTATAGTTGAAAATTATTGTTCGGCGAAAAAATTTAATTACAGGGTATCTGTCGCTGCAACGTGTAAGTACCATGCTAGTATTAAAAAAAAAAAGAAAAAGGTATTTAGACTGAGTGTAGTAATGGAGTCTCGGTAGGTCGGGGGTGCGACACAAGGCTTATTACGCCGACCCAGGAGACGCATCCCTAGAGGATGAAATGCACAAGTTGGTCGCTTTTTCGCCCAATTCGAATGCACACCAAAAAAAATAAATGGTCCTTATGCTTTATTAGTAAAAAAAAAAGAAAAAAAAAAACACTTTCTTTTAAACTTTAAACACTTTGCCTTATAATATCACATTCATTCTTCATTTTTATACACAGTTTCAGACACATTTTTTCTTTTTCTTATACACTCCACATATTTTATCTAAAACAACTATCTTCCGATCTATTCTATTTTACATCCTCGGATGAGGAAGATGAAGTTAGTACTGATCTAGCATTTTTTACGAAGGCATGACAAAACATTAGAAGTTGTTATAGAGATACACAACCAAACAACTCATCTAAGCGTTAAAACCGATTTAGTGGAATATCTATTACGTCGAACAAATAAATACTAATTTGTCATTTTATTTGTAGTTTTATTGTAATGTCTTTAATTTTATTTTAATTATTATATAATGTTCTTTTATTATTGTGCGTGTAGAAATTTAATTTTATTGTTAAAGAAATTTAAAATGAGAAAAATAAAAATAAAGATGTCGGTCTTTTTATTACATCAATATAGTCATGAAGTAGAAAGCTAAAATGACAAGGGGATGTTGGTTTCTTGATTGTCTTAATTAAACTTAGGGTGTGTTTTGGAGGGGCTTATATGGAGTTTATGAGGCTTAAATTTAAAAAATAAGCCCCAATTCAAAAGTAAGTCTCGTTTGGCGTATATGCTTATAGGGAGGCTTTTGAAATTACAAGCCCCAACCTAAAAATAAGCCCCAACCCCGAAAATGAGGCTAATGTTTTTAGTCGGGGCTTCTAATAAATTACTTAAATACCCATAAAAATATCTAATATATACATATGTTAATTTAATTATATGTTCTTTTTAATAATTTTACAATAATAAACTCCAAAATAAACTAATTTGACAAACAAATTTACGAAAAGCAAAATTCTAATTTCGGCTAACAAAATAAGCCCCAGCACAGGCCCTTTTGCCGAACATACTAGTATTAGTCTTAAGTATGCAGGCTATGTTTGGCAAAATTAGCTGTGAGCAGTAGCAGTGAGCAGTAGCTGTGAGCCAGTGAGCAGTAGTCACAGCTCACAGCTCACCGCTCACAGCTTCATAAAGAAGCATTGGAAAAATGAGCTTTCCTAAAAGATAGCAAAGCTCACAGCTTTCATGTCAAACGAACATTAAAAATCAAAAAGCTCATTGCTCATTGCCCCAAAAAGCTTCAAAAAGCTTTGCTCCAAACATAACCGCAGTAAAGTAAGAAAAAATATATTCCGTACATATTAATTATAGTGAACATAGGTTTCAACAACCCTTAAATTGCGCCTTAATTTTTGCCTTGTTATAGGTGCCTTAGTACTTTGAAATTCGTCATAAGCGTCACTTTTAAGGTCTAACAATAACCATTTTAACACATCATCACAGTCCAATACCCAAATAAAATACCAAATTTCGTGCAAACTCTCATTTGCTTTTGTTTGATTAGAGGTCGTAGATGATTAATTTAAGTGAAGGTCTTATTAAGGCTTTTGTAACGATGAGAAATGATGTTTTTTTCTCTAAGGGCATCTACTATGGTGAAATTTTATAAAGCTTTATACATTTAATATTTTTTGCTACCTCAACAATTTATAAATCTTTTGAGATGATAAACCTATTTCCCTATGGTATAAATTTTTTAAAGCTTTACATTTGTTTTACAAAACACATACATTAAATGTTCTAAGATTGTAAAGAGATCCAAGGTTTAGGACCTTTTCATGCCATGTAATCATGAAAGGAAAATTCACTATGTTTGAAACAAAAAATGAACCTTTTCAAGTTTTATAAACATATTCATAAACCTCAAATATTGGATGCTTTAAGATGTATCTATCGTTACATAGAGCATGAGAAGTGGTGAGTTATCCCGTCGAAATAATTGCCCCTCTTGTTCAATGTTATCAACATTGAATCGACAACCATTTCTGATCATTTGGGGATTGTAATTCGGAAAAATAAATAAATAAATAAATAAATGGCTCATTAAAACCTTTGTTTTATTAATCTGAAAGGTTCAAAAATCATTTAGAAGATTTTATATGTTACTAATTCGAACTTTCGTTTCACTAAATAGACAACCATTTCCGATCAATGTCGTTTCACTTATACAAATTATCTAATATCTGTTTTTGTTTTCATAAACTAAAGATACTTTGGGGGCTTAGTTATACAAATGTGTGCTTTTTCCCCTTTTTCTAAAGTTTAGGCTGTAAGTATTGATGTATTCTTATAATGTCTTGGTATACTTATGGGTGGGTGTGTTTAGGAGGGGCTTATATAGGGTTTAAGGGGATTAAATTTCAAAAATAAGCCCCAACTCAAAAATAAGTCTCGTTTGGCGTAGAGGCTTATATGGAGGATTTTGAAATTATAAGCTCCAACTCAAATAAGCCTTGAAATGAGGCTAAAATTTTTAGACGGGACTTCTAATACGTTAAATTACTTAATCACCAATAAAAATATCTAATATATACACATGTTAATTTTATTGTATGTCCTTTTTACTAATTTTACAATAATAAGCTCCAAATTAAACCAAACAAGTTTATGAAAATAAAAATTATAGTTTCAGCTTATATAATATAAGACCCAACCACAGCTTTAGCAGCCGAACTAATTTGCCAAACATACCCTTAATAATTTTTCTTGTCACTAAATGCTATTAAATTTTAAAAACTATTTGAATATGTACATTTTAGTGACATTTCACTAAAAACAGACTATTAAAACTAAAAATAGAGTAAATTTTCATAGTGTGTTTTTGAAACTTGTTTTTTAAAAAGACTAACTGTGTGTTAAAAACTTGCTTGAAAATCGTGTGTTAGAATTAAAAAAGTAACTATTGCCATTTTTATTGTTACATGAAAGTAAATAATAGTAAAGATATGATTGATTTTTTCATAGGGTATAATAGGTAAACAACATTACTAAATAATTAAGCACTTTAAGTTTAAAAGATGACATCCATGCTTTATAAATAGTAAATATTAGATAATCACTAACAAAATGGACCAAATATAACGGAAGTTATGTTTTCTAATGAATAGTGAATTGTACCGTTATATTTTTGCTAATTGTAAGTATAATACAATAATATACAATATAATATTGGAGAATGTTTTAGTATCTTTTTGCATTAAACTAGTGCAAAAACAATTTTAATGCCAACAATATTAGAGATGCTAAAAGGAAGCAACACTAGGAGCTCCCAACGTACAAAGGTAAATACACAGGGTAACATTTATTTTATTATTTTTTTTTTATTATTTTTTTTTTCTCTTTTATCTCTTTTTTAAACGGCAAAAGATATATAAAAAACTAGCAAGAAGCTAGAAAATTACAAAGGATTACATAGCCAATTTGTCCAATTAGAGACTTTCTTGCCTCTATATTTTAACCAAGTAAAAGAAAATAACTGAATCGAATCAAAAATATCACATTTCCTCATGGAGTGAGAGTTAAACGTGACGTCATTTCGATACTTCCAAAGGACCCAAAACATAGAGGCAACAATAACATACACAACATCCTTCTTAATGTTTGCACCTGGCATGTTGTCAATCCAAGCTATCCAAAGTATCTTGATAGGCTCCCACATCGGCTGAACCTCTCCAAATTATCTAAACCACGTTTAGAATCGATTTCTAAACCATTTCCGATCAATGTCGTTTCACTTATACAAATTATCTAATATCTGTTTTTGTTTTCATAAACTAAAGATACTTTGGGGCTTAGTTATACAAATGTGTGCTTTTTCCCCTTTTTCTAAAGTTTAGGCTGTAAGTATTGATGTATTCTTATAATGTCTTGGTATACTTATGGGTGGGTGTGTTTGGGAGGGGCTTATATAGGGTTTAAGGGGATTAAATTTCAAAAATAAGCCCCAACTCAAAAATAAGTCTCGTTTGGCGTAGAGGCTTATATGGAGGATTTTGAAATTATAAGCTCCAACTCAAATAAGCCTTGAAAATGAGGCTAAAATTTTTAGACGGGACTTCTAATACGTTAAATTACTTAATCACCAATAAAAATATCTAATATATACACATGTTAATTTTATTGTACGTCCTTTTTACTAATTTTACAATAATAAGCTCCAAATTAAACCAAACAAGTTTATGAAAATAAAAATTATAGTTTCAGCTTATATAATATAAGACCCAACCACAGCTTTAGCAGCCGAACTAATTTGCCAAACATACCCTTAATAATTTTTCTTGTCACTAAATGCTATTAAATTTTAAAAACTATTTGAATAAGTACATTTTAGTGACATTTCACTAAAAACAGACTATTAAAACTAAAAATAGAGTAAATTTTCATAGTGTGTTTTTGAAACTTGTTTTTTAAAAAGACTAACTGTGTGTTAAAAACTTGCTTGAAAATCGTGTGTTAGAATTAAAAAAGTAACTATTGCCATTTTTATTGTTACATGAAAGTAAATAATAGTAAAGATATGATTGATTTTTTCATAGGGTATAATAGGTAAACAACATTACTAAATAATTAAGCACTTTAAGTTTAAAGGATGACATCCATGCTTTATAAATAGTAAATATTAGATAATCACTAACAAAATGGACCAAATATAACGGAAGTTATGTTTTCTAATGAATAGTGAATTGTACCGTTATATTTTTGCTAATTGTAAGTATAATACAATAATATACAATATAATATTGGAGAATGTTTTAGTATCTTTTTGCATTAAACTAGTGCAAAAACAATTTTAATGCCAACAATATTAGAGATGCTAAAAGGAAGCAACACTAGGAGCTCCCAACGTACAAAGGTAAATACACAGGGTAACATTTATTTTATTATTTTTTTTTTATTTTATTTTTTTTTTCTCTTTTTTCTCTTTTTTAAACGGCAAAAGATATATAAAAAACTAGCAAGAAGCTAGAAAATTACAAAGGATTACATAGCCAATTTGTCCAATTAGAGACTTTCTTGCCTCTATATTTTAACCAAGTAAAAGAAAATAACTGAATCGAATCAAAAATATCACATTTCCTCATGGAGTGAGAGTTAAACGTGACGTCATTTCGATACTTCCAAAGGACCCAAAACATAGAGGCAACAATAACATACACAACATCCTTCTTAATGTTTGCACCTGGCATGTTGTCAATCCAAGCTATCCAAAGTATCTTGATAGGCTCCCACATCGGCTGAACCTCTCCAAATTATCTAAACCACGTTTAGAATCGATTTCTAAACCATTTCCGATCAATGTCGTTTCACTTATACAAATTATCTAATATCTGTTTTTGTTTTCATAAACTAAAGATACTTTGGGGCTTAGTTATACAAATGTGTGCTTTTTCCCCTTTTTCTAAAGTTTAGGCTGTAAGTATTGATGTATTCTTATAATGTCTTGGTATACTTATGGGTGGGTGTGTTTGGGAGGGGCTTATATAGGGTTTAAGGGGATTAAATTTCAAAAATAAGCCCCAACTCAAAAATAAGTCTCGTTTGGCGTAGAGGCTTATATGGAGGATTTTGAAATTATAAGCTCCAACTCAAATAAGCCTTGAAAATGAGGCTAAAATTTTTAGACGGGACTTCTAATACGTTAAATTACTTAATCACCAATAAAAATATCTAATATATACACATGTTAATTTTATTGTACGTCCTTTTTACTAATTTTACAATAATAAGCTCCAAATTAAACCAAACAAGTTTATGAAAATAAAAATTATAGTTTCAGCTTATATAATATAAGACCCAACCACAGCTTTAGCAGCCGAACTAATTTGCCAAACATACCCTTAATAATTTTTCTTGTCACTAAATGCTATTAAATTTTAAAAACTATTTGAATAAGTACATTTTAGTGACATTTCACTAAAAACAGACTATTAAAACTAAAAATAGAGTAAATTTTCATAGTGTGTTTTTGAAACTTGTTTTTTAAAAAGACTAACTGTGTGTTAAAAACTTGCTTGAAAATCGTGTGTTAGAATTAAAAAAGTAACTATTGCCATTTTTATTGTTACATGAAAGTAAATAATAGTAAAGATATGATTGATTTTTTCATAGGGTATAATAGGTAAACAACATTACTAAATAATTAAGCACTTTAAGTTTAAAGGATGACATCCATGCTTTATAAATAGTAAATATTAGATAATCACTAACAAAATGGACCAAATATAACGGAAGTTATGTTTTCTAATGAATAGTGAATTGTACCGTTATATTTTTGCTAATTGTAAGTATAATACAATAATATACAATATAATATTGGAGAATGTTTTAGTATCTTTTTGCATTAAACTAGTGCAAAAACAATTTTAATGCCAACAATATTAGAGATGCTAAAAGGAAGCAACACTAGGAGCTCCCAACGTACAAAGGTAAATACACAGGGTAACATTTATTTTATTATTTTTTTTTTATTATTATTTTTTTTTCTCTTTTTTCTCTTTTTTAAACGGCAAAAGATATATAAAAAACTAGCAAGAAGCCAGAAAATTACAAAGGATTACATAGCCAATTTGTCCAATTAGAGACTTTCTTGCCTCTATATTTTAACCAAGTAAAAGAAAATAACTGAATCGAATCAAAAATATCACATTTCCTCATGGAGTGAGAGTTAAACGTGACGTCATTTCGATACTTCCAAAGGACCCAAAACATAGAGGCAACAATAACATACACAACATCCTTCTTAATGTTTGCACCCGGCATGTTGTCAATCCAAGCTATCCAATCGTTGTAGGAAGGCGTCAATAAATCAGGAATGTTACACCATATACGAATCAATCTCCAAGCATTTGAGGCGACTTCACATGAGAAGAAAACATGATCATTTGATTCGACACTATTATTGCAAATCGGGCAAAGAATAGAATCGATTTCTAAACCACGCTTGGAGAGGTTCAGCCGATGTGGGAGCCTATCAAGACGCATCCTCCATATAAAAATATTTACCTTTCTTGGAAGGCAAGTGTTCCATCTCGTAGCTAAATTCAAAGATGGAAGGAGTTGTTCATCAATGAATGCTCTAGTAGAACCCACTGAAAACAAACCATCCAAACCAATGCTCCATTTCCAAGTATCCGGACAAGAAGATAGCGTGAGATGTTGAATCTCAGAAAGAAGGGAATTCAACATAGCCTTAGTCCGTCCCGAAGTTACTGATCTCCTCCATTGCCAAGACCATACACCTGCAACAAGTCTATCACGAATGGTGCAATTTTCGTCTTGATCTAAACGATAAAGCCTATTAAAACGAGAGCATAAGGGCTCGTCTCCAAGCCATAAGTCTTTCCAAAAACGTATAGACGAGCCACAACCGATATGGCATTTCAGTGAATCTTTTGGGATAAGGTTCCGTGAATGAAGATAGTTGGAGGAACCCACAATGTTAGCCCATATGCCTTGCGTATAACAGTCTTTACCATCAAAACCCGCTTCAAGACCATGAATTGCTTTTATAAGTTTTACCCATAAAAGATCTGGGTTATTCACAAGTCTCCATCGCCATTTTTGAAGCAATGCATGATTAAAAGATTTTAAACTACCAACCCCCAAGCCACCGTGATCAAAGGAAGCTAGAACATTGGCCCATTTGATCCAAGCCATCTTTGAGTTTCCATCACTACCTCCCCAAAAAAATCTAGCTCGAAGACGTTCAAGCGTGTTGATGATAGTTTCTGGTGCTTTGAATAAAGACATGTAAAATATGCCAACACTGCCTAAAACCGATTTAACCAAAGTAAGCCTCCCACCAATAGATAAGAGATTAGCTTTCCAAGTTGTTAGTTTGGATTTGAACGTGTCCACCAACGTATTCCAACTCGTTTTATAGTTCATGCTTTTACCAATTGGGAGACCTAAATATGAAAAGGGGAAAGAACCTGCTTGGCAACCCGTGAGATGTGCCATAGACTGAAGCTCAACATCTGAAACTCCAACTCCATATAAATTTGACTTAGAGATGTTTAGCTTAAGACCAGAAGCCAAGTAGAAAGAATGAAGAGCGCGAGTGATATTCTCTAAATCATGTCTGCTCCATTCCGTAAGAATCACCACATCATCGGCGAAAAAGAAGTGAGAAAAGTTCAAACCAGAATCGCCAATTTTCACCTCTTTGATTTGTTGAGAATGAGTAGCCGCATCTAAGGCAAGGTGGAGCCCTTCCATAATTAAAATGAATAGGAAAGGAGACAACGGATCCCCTTGCCTTAAACCACGACTTACAGAAAACTCGGGAGTAGGGCTTCCGTTTACGAGAATAGATGTCCGCGCCGATTGGAGGCCAGAACGGATCCAATTTCTCCAAAGATTGCCAAACCCCATTTGAGAAAGAACATAATCAAGATATCTCCAACTCACCGAATCAAAAGCTTTCTCAAAATCTACTTTGAAAATCATAAGACTCTTGTTCCGCTTTTTATACCAGTCAATAATTTCACTTACCATTGGAGGCCCATCAAGAATTTGACGACCCAAGATGAAAGCCGATTGAACCAGGCTAACAACTTTGTCAATCACAACTGCTAGACGATTTGCTAGAAGCTTTGCAATGATTTTATATTGCATTCCAAGAAGAGAAATGGGACGGTAATCTTTAATAAGAAAAGGATTTTGAACTTTCGGGATCAAAGTAATAAAGGCCGAGTTGGATCCTCTCGGCATAGAACTTGATTCCAAAAAGTTCGAAACAAATTTCTCTACATCTTCTTTAAAGAACTCCCAATATGTTTTGAGGAATAAAAAAGAGAAGCCGTCTGGACCCGGGGATTTACCACTGCCACAATCACATACCGCATTTCTTATTTCTTCGGGAGAAGCTGCTTTTTGAAGGTCTAAAGCATCATTTGGGCAAAGGGTGGTGAACCCGGTATTAAAGTTGCAATCAAAGTGAGATTCGATGGGTTGGAATTTATCTTTATAAAAGTTAAAGAAAGCGTCTTTCACCTGATGTGGGTTAGTTATCCATTCTCAGTCAACCATAATGCCTTGCACCAGTTGGTTATGACGTTTCTGATTCAGAATACCATGGAAGAATTTCGTATTCTCATCCCCTTCCACGTCCTAATGAACTTTAGCTTTTTGGGCAACATCCATAGCCGAATATCTATCAAGATCCTCGCGTTCCTGCATGAGTTGAAGACGAACGCTCTTATCTTCAACCGTGGCCACTGATATATCAATTTTCCTATTGATTTCATTCAACAGAGTTTGAATCTCTTGAATGCGGTTTATATCTTTGATCTTGGATTCTTGGTGCCAACTTTTGATTTTTAGCTTCATAAATTCAGTGTTGTAAATATCGGTCTTGGCGGTCGATATATCACTGATATATCGCTTATCGNTGGAGAAGCTCTACCTCATAGAGTGTCTTGCCATGACGACAAGAGACGAGAAAACAGTACGAATCTCGGTTCGACTGCGGGTGCAGAACGTCTACAGTTCGTCTTCGAGGATCTAGAACTTCCACCAAATGGGCTTAGACCTTGGAAGAACGAGTGCGCATGCCTGGAAAAACGAAACCAATTACCAAAGAAAACTTAAATCTTTTTATTTATTTAATTTTCTTTTTTCTTCCTTTTAGTTTAACCGATACACCAAACGAACCGGCCCCTTTTTTGGCCATAAAGCTATGGTGCAACGATTGACTCACGATCATTTTTCTTTTGTTATCTACTTTGGGAATGGTTTATCCAACCGCCCTCCTTCAACGGAAACGAGGATTATATTATTTGTTTGTGTTTTTTGTTGATACTTGGTGACAAGTATTCTTTTTTCTTATTATATATTATTAGAAACAAAGAGAAAATTTTTTGTTGTTTTTTTATGTTTGTTGAAGATGAAAATACGAATATATACGGTTAAATATACAAGGGATAAGATGATATACATCAAGAGGTTTTCAAAAACACGAACTACAAACGTTCAAAGCACGCTACACGCCTTCCCGGCAGCGGCCGCCAAAATTTATTGCAGTCTGAAGACAGTCAACAAAATAAACCTAAGGGTTTGTCAACTAAAGCAACTAATCAAAGGGCCAAAGGCACCAAGGATAGTATAGGATTCCCTCGCGTGTTTTAAAATCCCGATGAGGAGTGAATTGTGTCGAAAAACGGTAAGAATCCGAGTGATATGAACGGGAATTGGAAAGATAGATTTGATGAATTAAACTATGAAATTATCAATGATAAAGATGTAGTGAATATACAAAAGCGATTACAAGATTATGGAAACGTTTACGAAACCAAATATACGTTAATACTTTTATTAAACTTAGACGTACGAAAATAAATAGTGAAAATGGAAATATAAAAACACTAACATATGAAAGAAACATATTTTACAATTCTAAATATTAAGAAATTTTAGATATATAAAATTTTTTAAATTTTTATTAATTTTATTAATTAATTACTAATTACTATTAATAATTATATAAAATAAATATCTAGACTAAATTTAAATAAAATTACCAAATTTTTCTAAGCCTATTTAACAACTACAAAAGTCTTAAAAAATATAAAAGTCTAAAAGTAATATAAACATTTTAAGAAATAATTATCTAATTATTAATTAAAAACTAATTAAAACTGTTTTATTATTAAAATAGAAAGATGAATAGTAGTAAATTTCTAAGAAAATTACTGAATACTCTAAAAAATTATTTTAGAATCTAGGAAATATAAAAAGAAAGCTACTGTTTTATACAAAATTTAGCAAAACTATTTAATAACTAGCTTTAACTATTACTAATTTAATTATTATAATTCTAAGAAAATACTAGATGGAATAGTGGAAATTCTAAGAAAATTTTAAACAATTAACTTTAAAATACTAGGTATCTAGGTAAATTATAAAAACAGGTACTTATCTAAAAATAATTTAAAAAGAAAAATAAATAATCTAAATTAATTAATATGGAAACATCACTTATTAAAAAGTGATTATTTTTGATTTTTCTTTTTTGAGACCTTGTTCTAATACTGAAAATGATACAACTTTTGATAACAATACTTTTACATAAATTGCAAAATATAAGCAGTTTGGACACCAAGGACCTAATTAGTTGACTTATTTGACCAAATAGGCAAATGAGCTTGAATGGGTTTAAGTGGGGTCCACAGTGCTAAAATCAGACTCAAATAAGCTCAATGGACAAGTTTAAGCAAGAAACAACCAAAATCTTTCACAAATTAAGCCAAAGAAACCACAATAAGCACTGCTTATTTGGTGACTGGGCAGGAAATGGGACAAACTTTAGTGCTATCTATGGAACCTACAAGGGAGATTAAGCTCACAAGCTTGATTCCACTGGATAGCCAGCTAGCTTGTGAGTCTAGAAAGCTAAAGCTCACTAACTGGGGTCCACTGATGTGGCTAGTGGAGCTCACCAAAGTTGGGTGTGTGAGACTGTGATGACTGTGAATCAAATAGAGTTTGGACTAGCACAGATTCAAATAAGCTTAGACAAGCTCAAACAAGGTCAAGGATTGATCACTTAACTCAAATCAACAAACAACAGATAAGCAATATCAAAAATTAAAAACAAGATCAAGATCACAGGAACAATTATGCAGTAAACAATAAATAGTACACTAATAAGCTTGAATAAGCAATAAGCTTACAAAAGCCAAACCAAACAAACAAACAACAATATTAACTCCTACAAACAACAATTGAACCCAGAACAACAACAATGAAGTCAACTAGTGAATCTAGATTCAAATCAAGAACAACAAAGAAAACAGCAACTGCAGTCAACACTAAGCTAAAGGAGGGCTACAAATTAAGCAGTAAATAAGCTGTGACCTCTAAACTAAGAGAACATTCCTAATCTACACCTGAGTGGCTCTCTAAAACAGCAAACTTCACAACTTTTGATCAAGAAATGAGCAATTTATGGACAAAAGAAAAACTGCACAACCCTGTGTGCAGGGGAGCTTTTCAGAAAAAGGGTGACTTTTGGCTTAAAAATAAGCAGTTAGATGAACTTATAAAAAATTCACAAAAATCACAGTTGAAGACCACCAACCAAATATCAAATTCACCAAAGCACAAGTCCTAATTCCAGATGATAAAGCCTACATGAAATTCTTCATTTTATTCAAAAACTGCAGACTTACAAATTTTGACTTTGTGAGATTTGCACAACTTTGACTAAAATGAGATTCAACTGAATCCTAATGCTTGATTTTGATGTTCTGAGTTATAATGAACCTAGATTAGGCTGTGTAATACACTTATGCAACAAACTGAGTGTTCATGAATCCATAAGTGTTGACAGTCAACACATTAGAACCATAAGATCAAGATTTTGACTTTTTTACAATGACCTACTATTTTTATGGTTAAAATGGACTAACAAGGCCTAGTACAACATATCTCAACCATTGGCAGCAACAAAAACTAACAACTACACAGACATATCACATAATCCAAACACCCCTTTAAAACTGAGATTTGATGAATTTCAAGGAGTCAGACTGCTTTAATCCATGAGGTGGGTCCACATTGATACAATATGATGCAATTAGCTTAGTTAATCACAGAAACATCAAAATAACCAACAAACACCCTTGAATCAATGTGAAGCTACTTATGGCAGTTAACTTGAAAATGTAATGAAATGTGCTTATAACTATGAAACATGAAGTCTAACACAACTAACAAGCTATATTAAATCATATAAAACATAAACAAGCAACAAATATACCTATAACTAGCAATTACCAATTATGCCATTTTTTACACTGAAAACTTGGAAACTAAAAGTAAGACTGAGAAACCTTAACCACTAGCTAAACTAGTGTATCTTGAAGCTGCAACAAGCTCTAGCTTGTCAAATGACAAGCTAGTAAAGTCCATCTTGCCATATCCACAATGGCAACTTCCAAAAGCTTCCTGTCTCATATGCTAGGGTAAACCTGTTGGCTTGTTACTGATTTTATTTCCCTTTTTTTTATGTTATCTTAGGTATTTTAAAGCTTATGTGAGCTTGTAAACCATTTGTGACAAGTAACGAGCTTAAACCATATTTTAGCTTATAACTAGAATTCTTAAAATTAAACTGAGAGAAGTAAAGAGAACTTGAATTTATGAAATAGAACTTGATATTAACTTAGATAAAACAGATTACAAGCTAAATGTTTACTAGAAAAGTAAATTACATTAAATTTGACATAATCTTTAAAATAAGTTAAAAACTACATTCACTAACTGCTACTCCTCTCTTCCATCTTTTTCTTTTTATATTGAACTTCTAGGGTTTGTGAAACCCTATGTCTCTTTCCCACTTCAATTCTCAGCCTTTGGATGCTCTCACTTTAATCTCAGCCTTTGAATCATAAATTGGCGCCAAAAGTCTTTAACTACTTTCCTTGGTTGCTTGGAGAGTTTTGGGGGCAATTAATGCTTCTTGGAGGGTAGCTAAGGCTGGGGAGACAAGGTGAGGAGAAACTGAGGTGGAAGAATGGAGGTGGGAAGAAAGGTTGTACTGGTTCACGTGGGGGAAGAAGAAAGAGGGTCAAAGGTTTTGACCGGGTGATTATAAACGTAGGAGTTATAAGGATTGATTTGGGCTTGGAGTGGAATTGGGCCAGGAGTTATAAGGGTGGAAAGTTGGGCTGGGTGGTATTGGGTTATGAATAAAGGAAGGGTTCATTTGGTTTATAGAAAACACAAGGACCATTTATGCCACATTCTGAAATTGATGGGCTGGAACTGTAATTTCCCAAAAGTGATCATGAGGACCATTGTTGCCATATATCAATAACACAAGAACCAAAATTCGCATTTTCCTTTTTAAAACCCCAAGGACCATTTCTGTAATTTTCCCAAAGTTCAGGGACCAAAACTGCCAATTTTCCAAATTTGCATTCAAGGGCCTATTTTGATAACTTAAAATATTCTAGGGACATTGAATGATAAAACTCCACATTTATGAATTTCAGGGACTAGTTTTGCCAATTTTTGAAAGTTGGGGGACTAAAACTGCTAAATCTGCAAACTTTGCTTATTTTTCATTTGTTTTTGAACATTTTGCATTTAAGACACATAAAACACGATCCTTGGATATTTTCATCATTTTGATGCGTTTTTGTGTGTTTTCAGATGTTTTGTGTTTCAGATTTGACCAAAAATGATGAGTGTTTGAGCACTCATCAATCCCCCACACTAAAATATTGCTAGTCCCTAGCAATATTTTATGAAAACTTGATGGATTTCAAGTCTCTTTACCAAAAGCCATCACTTCTGGAGTAGCCGAATGTTTAAGTTCAAGTAAGAACCATGGTACACCGATAACCGTGTGATTTTGAGCAAATCACCAGCTTCCAACGGATTTGATTAGTCTTTACCAGAAGCCGTTTGCTTCTGGACTAGCCAACTCTTAGATAAAACATAGTTATTATCTTTGGTGAGCTGATTACCAATTATGGTTTTTCCAACGCCTTTACCACAAGCCATAATCTTGCGGGCTAGCCAACTCTTCACTATAAGATATGGTGAGTCGATTACCATACAATTTTTGGCAAATTGTCAGCCATAAACGGATTTGATGTATCTTTACCAAGAGCCGTTTGCTCCTGGATTAGGCAATCCTTTTGTCGGTTAGACACGGCGGACTGATAACCACAAAAATTTTGAAATAAAGTGAAAAATTTTGGCCAAAAACGGGGGTACTAGATGATATAATGTGATAAAATTCGCTAGAATTTCCCCCCCCCCCACACTTAGAATTGAATATTGTCCTCAATATTCAAAGTCCCGGCTATTATGCTGAATCTTCGAACGGAAAGCAAGACAATATTCTAAGCTAACTGCGGAAATCGGATTTTTCACTTTATTTATGTTATACGTACAAACACACTTTTTTTTTCTGATAAAATTTACATATATACATTGAAAACAGCTGCAGGGGATGGCCACTCCCCCACACTTGGGTGGTAGAAAATAGAAAGAAGTCAGAAATACGGGTGAAAACCCATATGCTTTGCTACTGTTTTTGTTCACCGAGTCGCTAGCTTGACTCGACCTCGAATTGATTTGTACTTGGGGAAATGTGGAAGAAACCGTCTCACTCGGACTTTCACTTAAGATGTTTTGATCAACATTTAAGTGCATGAAAGTTCCACACCGATAGAGATATACCTAGACCCGGCTTACAAATGATAAATACAAATGCCTAGGTTAAAGGTAATATCCTTACTCACAAATGAGTGAAGGATAGGGGCAATCACCTAGGAGGTGAAAGAAAAAGATCTGTATGAGAACTACATCCTCAAGAATTGCATGTTCAAGAGGATGAGTTAATATTTAAGTTAGATCTCAGGAAATTTATCAGTTTTATGAACTGATTTGATTTCCATATTATGAAGATGCAAGGAAGGGAGGGGGAGTTGGATTTTCATTTAACAAACTTTTTAAGAAAAGAATGTCCCCCTCGGGATCAAGATAGTTGTCCTTAACCTCGTCAGGAAGTAAACTATCTAGAGCCAGAAACACCTCGACCTTTTCCAAAATGGAATCACTTCCCTCATCATGATTGAGAGAAGGGAAAGAGTCGGGAAATGAGTGGATGAGAAAATGGAGTGGGGTCCACTCACAGAATTATGAATATTCATCAGTAATGATGAGTCTAAGATTCCTTAAGAGTCAAGGAACTTAGAAAGGGTACGAAGAATCTTTTTAGGTTTTTGATTTTATAAAGAAAATGAAAAATGTTTTTGTATTTTTAGATTATATATATATATA
>LBNU01009611.1:35152-47564 GCA_014162995.1 Artemisia annua
CCTAGATTTGTCTTGACTTGATACTTGCTTGGGCTACGGCCATTATGATTATGACTTGGACTACACTATATATTTACTTGGTGACCGGGCTTGCGTGCATTGCAACCCCTCACATCTTGGAAGCTAGCTACTCCAACCCTTGGAGGTATCCCCTCATATTATACTTGGTATCCCGAGGTCTCCCCTCTGGATGCATGGTTACTTGATTACTTGACTTGACTTGATACTTGATTGGATTTGGGCTCGTGTTGGATAACTGACCTGACCCTTATACCTTTATACCTTTACACCTTTACAACTTTGATACAGGTTCCTTTTACTTCTGTTATACTTCCTTTTACTTCCATTATCTTTCCATTTCATTGTATATCATTCTATATTGCTTGTTACTTTCATATCTGTTCACTGGGCTCTCGTAGCTCAGCCGCATTTCTTTTTCTGCGACAGGTTTTTAGTAGGAAGCTGGGTTATGAGTGGAGAGTGCATTGGACTTAGAAGACTTTACCTTGATAGCTTTTGGATTAGTAGGAGCTTTTGTTCATTCCAGACTTAGTATTTGTATTACTTTCATTTGTACTTGTACTTCTGTCTCCCTTGTAACCTTGATACTCATTTTGTATTACTTGAGATGTATGCTTGTGCTTGCTTTGATATGTCACCATAATGTGGCACTTCTACCATTATCGGGTTGGGGTGTTACAAGTTTTGCAATTGTTTTCATGCATAAGGGTATATATGGTAAATTTCTGAAAATATGAAGTCCAGTGACTATTTTTGACATTTCTTAGAAGTTATAAGTATAAGAACCCTTTTTGCAAAGTTCTAAAATCCTATGATAGAAAGTAAAACAAGTTATAAACATATAAGGATTAGTTTTGCAAACATTATTAGGTTAAGGTTATAAAGGGTAAATAGTGAAATTTAGTATAGTTTAAGGACTATTTCTGTGATTTCTCTAAAATATATAAGTATAGGGACTAATTGTGTAAAAGATAGAAAGTTAAATGCTTAATGTGTATATATTTAAAAGTATAGGGTAGAAAGTGTAATTATGCAAACTTGAAGGGTATAAACAGACTATTTTCATATATTTATCAAAAACCTATTTTTAGTTAACAACATAACACAATACTAGGGAGCTTAATGTGAGGGGTTTCATTTGGGTATTCGTTTTGACGAGTTTGCTGGGTTTACGATTTAAAGTGCCCTAGCTCCTCAAACGTTTACTACATGACCTATGGATTATGATGGCCCGAACAGTGTTATGTTATATCTAATATCTAATAACAACATGATACAATACTAGGGAGCTTCATGTGAGGAATATGTACTTCTGAATTATAATGGCCCGAACGGTATTATGTTAAGTAACATAATACAATATTAGGGAGCTTCATGTGAGGAGTATGTATTTCTGGATTATGATGGCCCGAACGGTGTTATGTTATATCTAGAAACCCTAAGAGTGATTACTTGAAAAACTTAAAAACCTAAACTAGGACTTGACATACACACACCTACACTACCCCCAGGATACGTGAGTGAGCTGTCTAAACCCCTACCTTACTTACCTTACTTACCTTAGACTCTGTGAGGGGGATACATGCTTTAAATCGAATACAAGTTTTTTCTTTGATTGTTGCACGAGTAAACTATCTGCCACCACTACATAACCCAAATTCATGAATCTAATCACTTGCGAGTGAACGCGAATATAGTTGCTAGATCTATTGGAGTTTGACAACTCCCGTTGGTTTGCCTGTGTCTTGGGTACCAATAAGTACTATATTTTAACCCTCTCTGTAACAACCCACAAAATATCATCACTATCATTCCCATTACAAATACCTATAGTAGGTATTTCACAGGTAAATTTTTGCTTTTTATGTGCATTCATTACTTGCATGACTCACTAGACTTGCCCACGTATCCACACAAGCCAAATAACTCAACACTCACATCCTATAAACCCCTGGTATGTCAAGCATAAGATCACAACAACACCACAATAAGTAAATTACCAATCTAACACACTAAACTTACCACAAAACTATAACAAACCCTAAGTAAACCCTAATTAGGTCTATGTGCTTACTAAACCCTATATGCTTAACTAAACTAGTTTGAAAGTGTCCAAGGCTTAAGTATGAGTTACCTTAGGAACATTAGGATACCTTAGGACCCTTAGGCACTAGTACAACCCATTAGAGCTTAGGTATAAGTCCCTTAGGCATAAAACAATAACTAGGTTATAACTTCCTGAAAACTAGGTCAAACCTTCCCAAATCTTTCCCATAAGCTACCACCACTTAGTATAAGTGATGGGTGGGTTTTGCAACCTTTGCACTTTGGTTTTACCTCTCAAGGGATCTTGAGAAGCTTACAACCCCCACCAGGCAGTGTACCTGACTGATGTAGTCTAGTGAAGTGGCAAGTACCGGGGGATTGATCGTTCTCTCGGGGAATAGTGTCGTTAGGCTTGAAAAGCTACTCTAATTAGGTCTAAGGGTTGAGGGATGATTCTTTTTGTATTTCTATGTTTTATGAAAGCAAGTAAAAATCTCGGTTTTTGAAAGAGTGGGCAGAATTAGTTGCTAGCCAACTAACCAAATAACTACTTTTGCAAATAAAATAAAATAACTAGAAAAAGTAAATGGTTGTGAAACTTATATGAGACAAATATGTGTTTACTTAGATTTCCTTGCTCCCTAGCTATCTTTTATATGTTAATTGGTTTGTTGTAATTGTGTGGATGACGGGTTGTATTCCTTTAAACCATTCGTAGGGCCGTGTACGATCTTCCCTAACTCTATAAGCTCCTACTTCACTCCTATGTCGAGCCGACTAAAAGCTCCTAACATGGGATCATTAGAATTCGCTCATGCATTAAATACAACCAAATAATCGTAGTACACATCCGATTCATGTTTCTTAAGACGTTCAAGCAAGTTACCGTATAGGAGGTTAGCCAGTTTTCTTAAGCCTAACATCGACTTCACCCACCCACAATAATCACAAGCAAACCAACAACATATAATCAATAGCTAGGTTTCATTAGATCTAAGCAAACACAATAAAGACCTAGCCTAGCATGTTAATTGAAAGACAAGCATAAGATATAATCACACAATACATAGACATATTGAATGATTTGGAAGAGACTTATCTTCAATTAAGCATCCAAGTTTCAAGGGTGGAAAACCCTCAAAAATACAGTAGAAAAACGAGCTAGGGTTTCTTCCCAAAAGTTGCACACTAATGAATGAAAATTAGACGAATATTTATAGAATTTACAATCTGACGGCGTCACCTTATAGGGCGTGACGCCGTCACCTCGCCGCCAAAACACTATTCGGATTGCTCAGATCCACTTCTGACGCCGTCCCCTTCTAATCTTCTCTGGGCCGTCTCCCTTTGTGACAAAACGTGACGACCTACATCTTGTAACACGTGACGCCGTCACGTGTTAATTCTCCAAAATCTTTCTGGGGCGTCTAGTGTAAAAATCATCCACCTTGTTGTCAAAGCGTGACGCCGTCACCTGGTAGAGCGTGACGCCGTCAGGTACATTTTCCAGCATATTTTGAGACTTTGTCGTTTTCTTCACTTTTATGCTCCAAAAACGTCCAAAATGCTTCCTTTTCCAGATTTCCTCTTCAAAGTACCTAAAATGACAAAAGGAATGATTTAAGACAATATTTGATCAAATAATTACGGATTAGGGCTTAAATGACCCCCTAAAAGCGTAACACTTTTCGCCTCATCAATAAGCCCCTTAGGACCTAGTATTAGTCACTAAACACTCTTAGGACCCTAATTTAGGCACTAAACCCTAGGAAAAACCCTAAACTCACTCTAGGTTAAACTAGGATAAAACTAAACTTAAAAAACTAAAACTAGTTACCAAACATCTCAAACCTTACAACCAAGCACCCTAGCACCTCCCCCTAACCAACCTAGCCCCCTAGCACCTTACAAGCACCCAAGCAAGGAGGTGCATCACCTCCTTGTCACCTCTTTCACCCCACGGTTCCATTTCCACCACAAAACCCTAAAACCGACTCCATAACCGCCCTATAGACCACCATGTCACCCTTATAGTCTATTATTCAGCTAATAGCTTGTCTTAGTCACCTCCCCCCCTCGACACCTCCTTCTTCCATTGTTTGCTCGCTGCTCCAAACGTGTCCTATAAATAGCTCGTACCTCCCTCCATTTCAAAATTACACCTCTTCTCTTCTTCACCTCAAAACATTCTATATTAGTAGTAGTGTTCAAGCTATAGTAGGCCTAGGAGTCGATCAGAGCAAGCCAAGAACCTTTGTCGAGTTGTTTTTCCATCGTAAAACCCTAAACCCTAGATTAACCCCTCGTTAACTTTTCCCTAGCCAAGTAAGCCTTCATTTCTTGTTCTATTAGCTTTAGTTTACTCTTAGGATAGTATTAGGATGCCTTAGATCCCATTAGAACCCTTGCCTAAGCCTTGGTCATAATCATTTGCTAGTTTACTAAAACCCTAATTATAGAATAAACCCTAAATATATGCTATAAGTCCTTTCCATAAGCTCTAAGCTATTTTAGGTAACTTAGATAAGCTAATATTAGTTAAACATAAGCTAGGAAACCTTTTTGTTTCATAAAAATATAGTTTGCATGGAATTAGGACTAGTTTTGCAAAGTTTTCCATGCATACAGGTATATATGGTAACTTTCTGAAAATATTAATTCTAGGGACTATTTTTGACATTTCTTAGAAGTTATAAGTATAAGGACCCTTTTTGCAAAGTTATAAAACCTTAGGATAAAAAGTTAAAAAGTTATAAACTTAAAAGGACTAGTTTTGCAAAAGTTATAAAGTTAAGGGTAAAAATGGTAAATATAGAAACTTATATGTTCTAGGGTCATTTTTGTCATTTTCCTAAAATATATAATTATAGGGACTAGTAGTGTCAAGTCTAGATAGTTAAAAACCTAAGTAATATAAGTATTATAAAGTCTTGGGTAGATTTTGTAAATATATTAAACTATAAGGGTATAAAGTAAAAATATTAAAGTTAGAAGCATAACACAATACTAGGGAGCTTCATGTGAGGAGTACTATGTGGATATTTCGTTCTGACGAGTTTGTTGGGTTTACGATTTGTGGAAAACTAGAAGGGGGGTTGAATAGTTTTACGTCTTTTTAATTTATAAAAACTTGCTTTTAAAAACACTTCGATTCTAATTTAGGTGAAATCAACACTTGCACTATATGAACAATTCTATCTAATTTACTAAGCAAATATGAAGTAAATATAAACGTAATGAAAAAATAGAGTTAGAAAGATCAAACCACAACACAAGGATTTATAGTGGTTCGGCTACGAAGCTCCTCTTTGCCCTACTCCACTCCCCGAGTCACCTACTCGAGAGTTTTCTTCAGTATGTCAACAAACTCCCTTATGGCGGAGAAAACTTACACACCTTTGCTTACACCGTTTAGCGACACCAAGCAAAATGTCGAGTTATAATAGTAGCTAGAACCAATCTCACAACTTCTCACAACTAGTCACAACTTCTACACAACACTACTACTCCACTACTTCACTACTATCTCTTCACAACACAACTTCTATCCACCTAAATCTACTTATCACAAGCACTACACAACTTGACAAATGATTTACACAATCTACAAAACTAATCTACAATACTTCTTGATTTGATATTGAAGGAGTATTCTTCTCTTGCATTTTGAATGAGGAAGGATTGAATCACTTGAAACAAAGACTTATAATCTTATGATCAAAGGATTTAGAAATATGTTTGGAAAGGATTGGAACTGAAAATTTTCGTGCAAAAGGTGAGGAAAAAATGCAGAAGTGAGCCTGTATTCATAGGCAAAGTTTTCTGACAGCAGGAGCGTGCCGGCCCCCTTAAATGGTGGCCATTGTAACACCCCCAAAATTTGTTTAACAGCGGACGACTTAATTGGGTGTTACGTAGAGGATCACAGTCATAATTATAGAAAACGACTCAAAGAGACGTTTTTGAGTTCATTTTATTGAATTCAAATGCAAGGATGTTCAATGTTTAATACATCACATTATTAATTGAAAATGACTGTTTGTGAATATTACACCACCGACACAAAGGTCAAATGCCCACTCCATGCCTCTTGAGCTTGCTTCAATTACCTGAGATACATGCTAAAAGTCAACAAAATTGTCGAGTGAATCTATAATGTTTATATTTAAGAGCAGATGAACACATTCCAAGTATTTCACAGGTGTATAGTAGTTAGATCCGTATGCATATTGCTATAAGTCTCATGAACACAACGTTAACAAGTATGTGAGCCGTGTAATGGCATCAACATAGTATAAGTTTGCCCTTGTGTGAGGAGTTTGCCAGTTCTCCTAGGGCATGTTTGGTAGGGTGAAATTCAGAGAAATGAAATGAAGCGCAGAAATCAAATTCACAGTAATGAATTCCACAGAAATTCAGTAAAAATTCTAATGTTTGGTAGCACCAGAGAATTGACTTAAGAAATCAGTAAAAATCATCATCATCATCATCATTATTATTATTATTGTTATTATTATTATTATTATTATTATTATTATTATTATTATTATTATTATTATTATTATTATTATTATTATTATTATTATTATTTTATTACTATTATTATTATTTTATTATTTATTTTTAATATTTATTATTTTTATTTATTATTATTATTATTATTATTATTATTATTATTATTATTATTATTATTATTATTATTATTATTATTATTATTACTATTATTATCCTTTAAGAATTGGTTTCCACTCAATATGTAAAGGAAATGAATTCCTTGATTTTGTATGTAAATTCAACTCTTTAGGAATTGCAAATCTCCACCATTTTATTTCTTAGGCTACCAAACAAAGGAAATGAATTCATTTCCAATTCTTTGATCTCATTTCCGCCAACCAAACATGCCCCTAGTGTATCAAATAATAGTGCATTTGTCTACCAGGTGTGGGCTAGAACAAATGGGTCTGTCAAGCACCAATAGATCTATTCACAGGTATTCACGTTCACTCGCAAGTGACTAAGGTTCATGATAGAAGGGACTTTCAAGTTGGCGTGTGTCTTATGCAATAGTTGTATAGCATACCATAGTGAAAATAGTTGTTCAAATACTTGTTTTCATATAGTGTAGCATGTATCCCACCCACATAGTTTGTAAAACAAGTAAAAAGTGTGGGACTAAAGACTCACCTCAGATGAGTGGTGTATGTAGGCAATCAAGTAATGTCATGTGTAACGGGTGAATGGCTCCAACACGCAACCTGGATAATATGAGAAACCTTAGTTTCCTATAGTGGTGTGATTTGTATTTGTTTAATGCCTGAAGTACAAAAACAATATTAAACATAATATTGTCTTGTCTTTATGGGTGATGATGATGAGTCGTGTAAGACTCAGGGTGTTGAGTTTTCAGTTCTTGATCCTGGTGAAAGTGATGTATGAGTTTGATTAGTGAAAGGTGATCTTTTGTTATCTAGTTAGTTCTCAATTATTTACTTCTTGTAATTAATATTATTAAAATAATCACTTTTACTTACGTTTGTGAAATTACAAGTTTAGTCCTTATACTTTGTAAAGTTTACATTTTTAACCCATGTGTTTATAAAAATGACATTTAAGTACCTCAAGTTCATAATTATTCTATTTACAACTTTACTTGGTCAAATTTACAGTTTTGACACTCTTTTTCCAATATTTACACTTTTAGTCCTTGTACTTTCAAAATTGACACTTTTAGTCCTTATGAAATGTGTATTTACATTTTTAGTACTTATAATATCAAATAGGTCAATAAATGACAAAAGCATTTCAAAGATACTGTTTTGACACCAAGTTTACAGAATTTACAGTTTTAGTCCTTGTATTTTATAAAGTTTGCAAAACTAGTCCTTTATATGTAAAATGTTCATTTTAGGTCCTTGTATTCTTAAATTTATACAAATGACTCAAAATAACTTGTATTTACTGTTTGTAACCTTAATTTTAAAAAAGTACAGTTTATACCCTTAGTTTGCATAGTTGACAGTTTTAGTCCCTTAACTTAATATCTTTTGCATTTTAAGTCCAAAATAGCATTTTAGCTTATGACTCCATTCTAAATAGTTATTTAAGTTACCAGAAGCTTAGACGCTGCTTGGATCTTGGCTTGGCTTGAGACATCGATGGAACTCTGATATTTCTATTTTGGACCTATCAACTTTTATTAACTATGGGCTTTTCCTTTAAAAAGATTTTTGATGAATGTAAACTTTAACCTTATGTTGACCTTGTTTACATTTGCATCTATGATATCTTGTTATCTATTCTTGTGATGATACCAATTCCCCGTAGCACCCCGAAAGCTTGTAAGTCTTCCGCTGTACGAATTTTGGGGGTGTTACAGATTGGTATCAGAGCCAAGGTTATAGAGAACTAGGTACACACTAAACCTAAACTATAACCATTTTTTTTTATATAAACATCGATCCTCGACCAACGCCTGCCAGCTGCCAAGCCGAAGTATTCTCTTTAAGATAAGTTTTGAACGCTATGAGAATATGAAATGATTATTTTGGAAGTTAGATGCGGGAAACAAGTGTTGCGTTAGGACTTCACTATTCCCTTTGCGAGTATATTGGATGATTTTGATGTTATGATTGATAAGTATTTGAGGTGATTTGGAAATCTTTTGAAGCCTCGATTTTATGATCGAATGGCATATTGAGAATTATTCGAGCTTGATTAAGCATGATTAGAGCAATGCGGGATGCGTTGACTTCTTGATTTGGATATAGTTGAGAATTATATGATAATTGATTTGGACTTATGCGCCCTTGAACGTATATTGAGTTTATGACTATTGCATTAACGATATATTTGGAATTATGTGGTATTAGAATTGAGTCTATATTTGATTGATGAGATATGTGGCATATTGATTTGGAAGATTTTATTATAGTTTGAGTTACGGGTTGGTTTAACGTTAATAGACCGGACCGCAACAGTTATCGGACTTCGCGGGTTGACGAACCCAATAGGGCCGATAAGTGCGTCGGAGGAAATTTATTAGCGTATGACCCACTCTTATGACTCATAAATTGTGCGTGATGCCCTGAATACGATAATTATATACCACCGCTGTCATAGACCGTATATCCTCCCTAACCAGCCCTCACTAATCGATTCTAGAGCGGTAACATACTCATATGTTCCGTCATATTCGTTATCAGTTAACGTTGAGATCGGACATTCGTCCTAGTATTCTGAAATGCCATCTAGCATCATCTAAGAAACCGCATTAAAACCATTGCGTTAAGAGTACGAATAGTTGTGGATTTGATCATTGCGAACCCCGAATCGAATAATTCCCGGTTAGATATCCTAGCTTTTAGCTACCAACGCCGTTTCTATTTGCCGTTAACGAAATTTGGAAGATCTGGTATCGACACGATAGTGATGGGTGCTCATACTAGTGCCGCGCGGGCACATATAGCTGATGCTATTCACAAAGGTCGTTGTGGTCAGCCTTAGCCATTCAAGCTAAACTACGAACAACATGGTCCCACAAGACATGTTGTGAACTTCAGGACCGCGAACGACGCTGTAAGGGAGCGTATGAGGAAGTTATGGAGTCGCATGGCAATTGAATTGGAGGGATCGGTGAAGTTGTTGTCCTGATGCCATTGAGAAGAAGGAAATCCAAGGCGAAGGAGGCCTTGTTCACTTGATAGGAGCATCAAGGGGACTTGTTCTATGTTTTGAGGAGAATTTAAGGCGATATGGTCTAGAAACTACTCATTTGTGGTGAAGTGAGAACGATAAGAGATTGAAGTATGGAATTATGAGGCGAAAGGCATCGACATGCCAACCTGAGCCTGTAGCTTCCAGGAGCTGCCACTACGGTGACTTGAGATAGCTAATACCAAAGCGCATAAGATAGAGCACTACATGGATGGACTACCCTCATCTAACGAGGATGACGTGTTACCTGGTGATCAGCTACACATCGTAGTACTTGGATATCTAATGGAATGAGATACGACTAAGGAAGTGGTTGACAACAAGAGGTAGTGGGGAGACCACTCAAGGAACGAGAAGTCGAATTTGGAAGCACGAGATGAGAGGTACTGAGCTATAAACCTACACTCATCGCTACTTTAAGATATTCCAATAGTGCCCTGATATGGTAAGGAGTGAGACTTGTGAGATCGAGCGTTACATTGAAAGATTGTCCTAACCAATCCGAGACAATGTAATCTCGGCTGAGACAACTAGCCTACTCGACACCATAAAGCAGGCACGGGCTTGTATGAACCCATTAGTTGGTGATGTTATCGCTGAGATAGCGAAAAACAAGAGGAAATGGGAAGAATTCGTAAAAGGTGAGAGAAAGCTATACGGACGACAGGAAGTCGTTGAGGCTATGCTATCAAAGCCGGAGGAAATCTGAGATACACTGAGAATCAACCAAAGTGCGACCGTTACGAGCCCCACCACTCTGGTTGGTGTGCTGAGACGTGTCGTAAGTGTTGTAGGTTGGACGCTTAGTTAGAGACCATAGATCTAAGACCCATGCATTGGTTCAGATAACCTTTGGGTTAGATCTGAAGGTTAGTGTCGCAGGTGTTAAACGGAGAAAGAAGGAACACTACGTGAATGAGTATTGGAAACCGTGGACACAAGGGAGTTGTAGAGCTAAAGGAAATTCGAGAAGGAAGAGAATACCTGGAGTAAGACGTGACGTCAAGGAATGACTGTCCTAGGAATGATGTCAAGTAGAATTTCTTAAGTTTCTATATTCTGAGACCCTCGTGATACGCCTGCAAGAATCGTGCGAGCTTAGGACTCTCTTCTATCCGTTACCTTCTCTATGATCGTCTCTTATTCATCCTTGCTAGTATCTAATGCTTACTTCATCTACCGTGATCGTTTGTATCATTCCTTATATTGATTTCCATTATCAACTTGAATACGGTTCTCAAACCTGAAAGAGTTCATCACTCGTTCTTGTAACTAAACTCAGCATAACATCATTGGACCTCAATTATACAAAGACTGGCCACCTATGTATAATTCAGGTAGGAATCATGTGATGCTAAGAGTAGTTGCTTAAACCCTCATCGAGAAATTAATTTTTCTCATCCTCTATCCAAACACTTTCATTTAAGAGTGATTTTATTTCTCTACCGTCCTATGGAATCCAGCCGTAATCGACGCCGTACTTCGAGTCCGAATATTCTACTACGCTAATTTTCGTCTTGGAAAGAGAAACTCTTTTGCATAGCGTCCTATGCAACCATACCTTTCTGATAATTCTAGAACCCTGAGCGATGGGTAGACGAAGACTTCGAGTTGGACGAATTCCTGATGACTCGTGATCTTGTAAGTGGTAGAGAGATGTGCTTGCTTGTAGCAATCATGTCATACACTACGACGATTTAATTTCGAGAGCAATTAACTTATAGTAGGAGCGGGCGAACACCTGCCTTGTTACTGAGAAGGAGAAGAATGAGAAACGTAGAGAATGCGTGCCAATCGTACGGATTTCCCAGGAATAGTCTTAGACGACTTGCCGGGATCCCACCTGTTAGACAAGTGAAATTTCAGATCGAGTTAAGATCTGGTGCTGCATCCGTAGCCCAAATACCACACCAAACCGTCATATTGAACTGGAAGAACCTTCGAAAAGATTGACAGAGTTGTCAAAGAAGGGGGTTCACACGGCCGAGTGGTCAACATAAGGAGCTCTGGTGAGACTTATAAGGAAGGAGAATAGATGTTTCCGCGTATACCCAAATTGTCGAGAGTCGAATAAGCTACTGATGAAAATTCGATGCCCGTTACCGAAGATCGATGATCTGTTCGATTAACTCCGATGTTCGAGTGAATTGTCAAAGGAACGACCCACGATTTGGATGCCGCCAACAGCGATGGATTGGGAAGAGAGATGGCTCGAAGACTACGTTCATACTTGTGGTGGCTATTATAGCCCTAAAGTGTGTCTGATGGTTAGCCGTCGCCCAACCGCCTCCAGGAATAGCTGATGAGAACTCTAATAGGATGGGTTGCGATAGTATTCAACCCCATACATCCTAAAACCTCTGAGACAAGTGTGTAGAGAAACACAGACCGAGTATGACATCGTAACAGCTAGAGAAGGAGATAGCTGTAATACGAAACTCCGTAAGTATAGATCGACTTAACTGTGAAATCTCTTGGTCACGTGAATTGTAATTCCGTGGATCTCATCGAGAGCTAGTCAATCAAGGGTGGAGAATTCCCCAACTAGTCTGATCGAGAGACGTCAATAATTGGGAATTGTTGGGAGACTTCGGAGAGCTAACGAAAGTCTCCCGAGGTAGCAAAACCTTAG
>LBNU01009611.1:47657-67746 GCA_014162995.1 Artemisia annua
AACTTTACTTTGTCAAATTTACAGTTTTGACACTCTTTTTCCAATATTTACACTTTTAGTCCTTGTACTTTCAAAATTGACACTTTTAGTCCTTATGAAATGTGTATTTACATTTTTAGTACTTATAATATCAAATAGGTCAATAAATGACAAAAGCATTTCAAAGATACTGTTTTGACACCAAGTTTACAGAATTTACAGTTTTAGTCCTTGTATTTTATAAAGTTTGCAAAACTAGTCCTTTATATGTAAAATGTTCATTTTAGGTCCTTGTATTCTTAAATTTATACAAATGACTCAAAATAACTTGTATTTACTGTTTGTAACCTTAATTTTAAAAAATTACAGTTTATACCCTTAGTTTGCATAGTTGACAGTTTTAGTCCCTTAACTTAATATCTTTTGCATTTTAAGTCCAAAATAGCATTTTACGTTATGACTCCATTCTAAATAGTTATTTAAGTTACCAGAAGCTTAGAAAACTTGTGTGAGGTTATCAGTTGGCTTATTGGAGCTTAAAGCTTATTATTTAGCTTATTAGTGTGTTAATGGGCCTAACGTGACTCAAAATAACTTGTATTTACTGTTTGTATGGGCTCATATTGGGAGGGGGTGTTGTTGGGCTGTGAAACAGGCCACAACCAAATGTGAGGGTGATGGGCTTTAGGCCCATTAAGGGTGTTTTGTTGATTCTGTGACCGTGTAAGGTAGCCACAAAATGAGCTTGTGAGACAGCTTTAACAAGCTTATGAGAAAGTGAGCTTAGTGTAGCTTGATTGTTGAGGTTACAAAGAATCAGATTGTACAAAAATACTTATAGGTTATACGTATAAATATGGATTAACGAGACCAAAGTGTTTGTGAGAAATCATGTGTAAAACACTTAGAATATTATTGACAGTTTTCGTTAAGGGTCTTGTGGACTTGTAAACGTGTGATTTTCATGATCTTAAGATTAGGTTAAGCTCATATAGAGTTCATGGTCTCATTCTTAGGTGTATAGATATGTGGGTGAGTGTTTTTGTGAGGCACGAGCTTAACGATACATAGGTGAATTTCAGTCAAATAGTTGGTGTTGTATTCGAATAGTAAGCATGGAAATGAAGTTGAAAAATAAACTAAGTGTTGAGAATGCTTACTACACCTTCAAAGGTGGGTAGTTTGGTCACTTTGGTAGCAAGGTAAGGACTTGCGGACTTGTGGCTTGATCTCTAACATACCAAGGTCTTGAGAGGAGCTTGTGAAGAGCTTGGGGTCAGCTTTTGGCTTCTATCTTCCTATCAGTAATGAAACAGTGAGCAAGAGTGTATGTGAGTTTGTTTTGAAACTTGTACGTGAGTAATACTTGCATGAGAGTATGTTACATGAGGATAGCGACCAATTGAGGGACAAAGGGAATATGAGCAGTAGGATAACGAGTAGGGTAGGGTATAGGATAGCTTGATTGGACGCAAGTTGGGTGTCCCAAGTGTGTATATGGGCGGTTTCATGTGATGACGAGGACTTATGAGACAACTGGTAAATTTGAGAACCTGAAATGAACTACGAATTATAATTTAAAATGAATCGTTGATCTTATTGAAACGGTTTTCAGAAATTACGGGAATTGGCAATTGACTATGTGGAATATTATGTGTTTGGTTGCGATAATTAGGCACTACTTTGACTCCGGCACTAGGAAAACTAATAATATAGAAATTTTGTTAACAGTTGTGTTTTTATATTTAATGAACGAGTTTATGATCATTTTCGGGGATAAATGATTTTTAAAATAATGGCGCCTATGTNAACCTGAAATGAACTACGAATTATAATTTAAAATGAATCGTTGATCTTATTGAAACGGTTTTCAGAAATTACGGGAATTGGCAATTGACTATGTGGAATATTATGTGTTTGGTTGCGATAATTAGGCACTACTTTGACTCCGGCACTAGGAAAACTAATAATATAGAAATTTTGTTAACAGTTGTGTTTTTATATTTAATGAACGAGTTTATGATCATTTTCGGGGATAAATGATTTTTAAAATAATGGCGCCTATGTTAACGCGTGTTGAGGATTTTGATAACAAATATGGGCTCGGGAAGTGAGAGTCGGGATTTAATGCAAAATGGTTACGTTTTATTTAATAAACGTATTTATTATGAAAATTAATGGAAAAACGTATTTAAAGTGATTGGTGGTGACAAAAATTTATGTTGGCAACGTTTAGTATTTTTTCGTGAATTTAAGTAAGTAATATCGGGAGAGTTTAAGTAAAATACATAAATGGTCCTTGTGTTTAGAACCGGCGCATCCTAATGTGTAGAAAGATATACACCAATGGTCCTTGTTATAATAAATAACCAAACACCCCTGGTCACTTCATATTATCATCATCATCTTCAAAGTCACCTCCCTCCCTCTCTAATAAACCCTAGCCGCCACCTTTTGGCCGGCCACCACAGCGCCGCCACCGCTGTCTTCCACCACTCACCACCACCTCCATATTATTCCTCATCTTATTCTCTATACATCTATATGCATCACGCGCCACCAAAACCCCTCCACCACCACTTTTATTCACTGCCGCCGCTTAGAACCACCACCACCGTCATCCCTTCATCTCTAAAATTGTAGATCTTGTGTGAAACGGTAAGAGACGTGTTTTTACACGTGGGTTTGACTCGTTCCCGGTCAAACTGAGAATATTCTTCATGTTTTGGGTATAAAAAAAGTGGGTTAATGATTTTTATTGAATAAAAACGTGAAACTAAGTCTTGGTATCGTGTTTGTGCGTGTGGTTGTGCTCGGTCAGCCGTGCCGTGAGCTGATGCTCACGGTATTGGTGGGTTTGGCTTGTTTTTCTTGATTTTGATGATGTTCTTGATATCCTGGTTGTCGTGTTCTTGTGATTATGTGTGTTGTTCTTATTTCGGATATGGCTATGTTTTGGAACCATTTGGTTTGGTTTTGGACTTAGGTCGTGGGGTAAGACCCACGAATTCGGCATGTTTGACTGTTTTGAACTAACTTGATATTGGTGAGTGACTCTTGGTTCTTTCTTGATGCTATGGTTATAGTTGCTTGTTGTTGCTGCTATACTTGTTGTTGTTAATGAATGTTGTTCTTGTCGTTATACTTTGGTCTTAATGGGATTTGACTTAGTCGAATTTGTAGACAATGGGAAGGATTATTGTGATGTCACTGGTAAGGGAATCATTGTCGTGACGATTTTAGTTGATGGTGGATATTGAGACTCGTTATATGTTTCTTTTGACATAATATGGTAATACTTGTGAGCTTTGTGCAACGTTGAGGTCACCTTGACTTTTTAGTCAACGGTTGGCTTCGACAACGCCGTAACATGAGATTAGTGGACTTTATGTAAGTTGGTGGACCGAGATGTGATGACTCGGACATGTGGACTCGGATAAATAATAACTCGTTAGACATCTATTCGATAAAACTCACTTATATATATATAAGTCAAATGTGTATATTGCGCAAGTATGTATACATATCCACTTATATAGTTATAGGTAAGTTAATATAGAGTAACGACTAACTTATATATATATATGAGTCAAAGTATATTAGTATGCAAACATACCTATATACATTCACTTATATTATAAATAAGTGATAATGTTTACGATAACTATTATCTATTAAACTAGATTAATACTTATCGGAAACCTTATTAAGTCCTAAGAACAAATTCTTTTCATAAGTAGAATGGAAATGCTTTGAAAATAGAACATAAAGGTTTTCAAAACAAACGTTATACGACGTGAGTTATTAAATATCCGAGTACACGTGAAACTTGAATGAATCATTCTTAGGGTAATTANNNTCTATAACCTGGCCTCTGATACAATCTGTAACCCCAAAAATCGTACAGCGGACAGGACCTTACAACTTACGGAGAAGACATACGTGGATTGATACCTACACAAGATCAGAGGACATAGATAATAAGAAAACAAACCAAGAAGAGTTAAGTTTACATACATCCATGAGGTTTTAAGATAGTAAGCCAATAGATAATTAATACATAGCAGACATATAAATACAGTTCCATCGATGTCTCAAGCCAAGCCAACGATCAAGCAGCACACCGATGTCCAAGTAGTGAAAGAAGACTTCTAAATTAACCTCTGAGAAATCATGCTTAAAAGGTCAGCTTTCGCTGGTGAGCTTCATGAGGTTTAAGAGGTAAATCAATAGGGACCTGTAAGCATTTTAGCGCTATGTGTAACTAGAGTAGGTGTAGACTCACAATCACAATCACAATCTCAATCTAATCTCAATCAAATCAATCGTTTTTTGGCCAGCACTTAGGAAATGAATGCATGGTGGCAGGCCCTCTCAGCGGTTCCACTAGTCCAAGGCAGAATATACAACCATAACAAAGAACGCCAGCAAGGAACACCGACTGCGCAACCTAAGGCCGCGATAGCGTCGCTCTATTCCAGAGCTAGGTCAAAACGCCCTACGCTCTAGTCCAACACTACTCTCTCGTCTACCCTAAAACAGTCCCACACAAGGGATACGCAAAACGAAACATGGCAGTAGGTCCAAAAAACAGTAGCATGTAATTCCTCGCCCCATTTAGGAAAACCATTAAAATGGATTAAAATACGAGTAAGACGTTGGGGCTATGAAATCACCTCCGCTATAGTCCAAGCAACAGCACACAATATCAACGTAGCAAAGAAGTATCAAATTCATCGCAAGGCGACTACTGAATCGGCACTACCTAATAATATCAATACGCCTCAAGTATAATTCAAAAAATAAACTTCCCAATCCGACGTAATTCATTTTCTGAGTTTCCGAAACGTAACTTTTGGGAAATCCACTTGGTTAAGGTTGGTATCGTTTGGGTATCGTCGTGTGTGTGAGTGTGTGCGTCTTAGAGACAAGGCTCTCGACTCATAGTGAACTCCACCGCAAATAAGTACTTCAGTAAAGGTCATAGATACATAAATCTAAAGTCACATAACGACATAGGCTCAAAGTAACCAAGTATTCACATATGTACAACAGCCAAGTAGCACATAAGAGCATTATCATAGTCAATCAGGTTCAAGTAGTAAATTCTTTCCCAAGCAACAAGTCACACAAGGTCAAGTTAAGTAGTTACAAAGGCATGTAACGTCATTCAAGTCAAGTTTCACATACAGCAAAATCGTAAGGCTAAGGTCACAGATATGACCTTTAAGAGTCGATAAGTTTCCGTACGAAGGGTCCGGGATCTCGCCCTTATCAAGTTGTTCGACTTGATAAGCTAACGCATTCTTCCGTTTACTTATTGATTCCAAAGTTATAATCGCCTATGTAGTCCGTAGATTAATTTCTCATTAATATTATCATCTAATATTTCATGTGGATTTCCCTTGGCTTGTCGGTCCATTAATCCAATGATCCGTACTACGATGATCTACATTAATGTTTAAACCGATCCGAACTTTCAAACAATATGGGTGTAGTTAATTACCTGTATGTTGGCAACGTTTAGTATTTTTCGTGAATTTAAGTAAGTAATATCGGGAGAGTTTAAGTAAAATACATAAATGGTCCTTGTGTTTAGAACCGGCGCACCCTAATGTGTAGAAAGATATACACCAATGGTCCTTGTTATAATAAATAACCAAACACCCCTGGTCACTTCATATTATCATCATCATCTTCAAAGTCACCTCCCTCCCTCTCTAATAAACCCTAGCCGCCACCTTTTGGCCGGCCACCACAGCGCCGCCACCGCTGTCTTCCACCACTCACCACCACCTCCATATTATTCCTCATCTTATTCTCTATACATCTATATGCATCACGTGCCATCAAAACCCCTCCACCACCACTTTTATTCACTGCCGCCGCTTAGAACCACCACCACCGTCATCCCTTCATCTCTAAAATTGTAGATCTTGTGTGAAACGGTAAGAGACGTGTTTTTACACGTGGGTTTGACTCGTTCCCGGTCAAACTGAGAATATTCTTCATGTTTTGGGTATAAAACAAGTGGGTTAATGATTTTTATTGAATAAAAACGTGAAACTAAGTCTTGGTATCGTGTTTGTGCGTGTGTTTGTGCTCGGTCAGCCGTGCCGTGAGCTGATGCTCACGGTATTGGTGGGTTTGGCTTGTTTTCTTGATTTTGATGATGTTCTTGATATCCTGGTTGTCGTGTTCTTGTGATTATGTGTGTTGTTCTTATTTCGGATATGGCTATGTTTTGGAACCATTTGGTTTGGTTTTGGACTTAGGTCGTGGGGTAAGACCCACGAATTTGGGCATGTTTGACTGTTTTGAACTAACTTGATATTGGTGAGTGACTCTTGGTTCTTTCTTGATGCTATGGTTATAGTTGCTTGTTGTTGCTGCTTTACTTGTTGTTGTTAATGAATGTTGTTCTTGTCGTTATACTTTGGTCTTAATGGGATTTGACTTAGTCGAATTTGTAGACAATGGGAAGGATTATTGTGATGTTACTGGTAAGGGAGTCATTGTTGTGATTATAGCCCTAAAGTGTGTCTGATGGTTAGCCGTCGCCCAACCGCCTCCAGGAATAGCTGATGAGAACTCTAATAGGATGGGTTGCGATAGTATTCAACCCCATACATCCTAAAACCTCTGAGACAAGTGTGTAGAGAAACACAGACCGAGTATGACATCGTAACAGCTAGAGAAGGAGATAGCTGTAATACGAAACTCCGTAAGTATAGATCGACTTAACTGTGAAATCTCTTGGTCACGTGAATTGTAATTCCATGGATCTCATCGAGAGCTAGTCAATCAAGGGTGGAGAATTCCCCAACTAGTCTGATCGAGAGACGTCAATGATTGGGAATTGTTGGGAGACTTCGGAGAGCTAACGAAAGTCTCCCGAGGTAGCAAAACCTTAGTAGAATGAACCTAGAAGAGGTAAAGGGTAAATAAGTGGAAAGTAGAGAGGAAATATGATATCTTTCAAGGATAGAATGGTGTAGTACGCCTGTTCTTATTAATTAAAGGAAAGTGCAGATGTGGTTGCAAAGTCTTGGTGTTTCATGAGAAAATCGAGGAACGTTTTGATATGAATGGAAAGGAAGCAGGATAACTTCCAATGAGGGAACGGTGAAGAACACCTATCCTAGGTGTTTCAGAGAAAAGGGTAGATGCTATTATAGATTTCGATGTTTGTATAAAGATTTCTGAATTGTTTAATGTGAATGAAGGAGGAGTAGACTGCGTCTCTTGCCAATCTGAGACGTGCGAGAGAAGTCATGTTGTTCCGGAGTGAACTTTGGGTGCAGTTATATTTGCACCCAAAATCTGAGAGACAATACTGGTAGTGTACAAGGTGTATAGTATACACCCAACATGAGGGTACGACATACCCTAGACCGGAAAGAACGAACCGTCGAGGCAGAGTAGTTAGAGAAAACTACATGGTGGTAACTACTGAAAAGATTTGCTATTATAGGTGTAAGGAGAATGTGTTGTTGACGCTGCTAGTTGAGCAGCATGTATACACATTAAAACCGCTTGATGGATACTGACTTTTAGCCGTAGGTACCTATTCATTGTTTTGAGCAAATCCTGAATTGAGCCAAATCATTGACGACGTTAAATTCTTACTTCTCAACAACTTGATACACGGTTTAATCTCGTGACAGTTTTTGTTTGATGAGCTGCGAGATTAAGCTAAAATCAAGTTGTTACGGGGTTTAAGGTTTCAGTGATTTTGCTCAAAGACGGGAAGGCTTATTCCATCGAAATAGGCTACCCGATGATTGCCTTTGATTAACACGCCGAGTTTGTTGAAAGAGAAGAATAGACAGCTATGAGAACTTTTTTTTTGGTAAGTTGGAGAATAGGAATGGATACGTAGACTGTTCAGATGGAACCTTATCCTTTAAGGGTAAAAGTGAATACCTCCTCATGGAGTATCCAAGGTTGGATAGTGCACGAGAGCACGAATGAGGATACTCTAGTCATTTCGAATTGGATAAGATGTATTATGATCAGAAGTAGAAGTATTGATGACCGAGCATAGAGGTGACATTGAAATATATGTCAACGAATGCTAAGAGTGTCAAGAGACAAACGTCGGACACTAGATATCGTTACGTCTTGTAGCAATTCTAATTTTGAGTAATGAGTGGAAGATGACCACTATGGAATTGTCATCAAATTTCCAAGAACAAATAGTGAATATATATATATATATATAATAAAAAAAAAAAAGTGAAGAGGTATCAAGACCCTCCATCCACATCTAGTTGGTTAAGATGTTTCAGCCTCTGACCACGTCTGAACGAGCGAAATAAAACAAACACTCTTAATGAGCCAAATGTCTGAGCACGTCTAAGTGAGTCAGATTAAGAGGTTGTTAAGAGCCTCTTTATGAAAAACAAACACCACCTAACATCTAGCCATGGTTCAAGAAGTCCGGCATGTTTCACATCACATGCAAAGTGATGCAAGAACGCGACGTGGTGGCTTTAGTAGTGGTTGTCGAGCGTGAAGGACCATCAAGTTATTAACAAGCATAACATCACCTTTCTTCCAAGGTATTATAACACATTCTTCGTCCATTATTCTAAAGCAGTCTTCGATGGCATCATATTCAAGCACGGGGTCTCCATTTCCATACATAGCAAATGTATCTGGCCTTTGTGTTTTATCATTTCTCGAACCACTGTAAAGAAGCGTCAGAATATTAAACCAAGTTTTTCGCCGACTATCCTCTTTGCCAAATATTCTGATGGCTGGAAGTGGACCTGTTATTAACTTTACACCGTTCTCTATCCATTCCAGTTTTGTTTCCTGCTTTGCTGCCCTATAATTATTAGACAGATCGTGTTATCTTCCAACGAAATGAATTCCTAGCTTACACCAAAACTTATAGTAAGGTTTAATGTATAACACAGTACTGAACAAAAAATTTGTGTGCTAATGTCTCAATAACAGACATAGAATATAAAAATGTGCATAAGTCGATGTGCAAGTTTTTTCAGTTAAAAAATAAAATAAACACCTTTCTTCTGCGACATTCTTGTCATCAGTCATGTATGCAGAACTCCAATCACTGCCTCCGAAGTACGATGAACTGACTTCGTCACTCATTATTTTTATGTATGTCAATCCATGCTCCTCAAGTCGTGAAACAAACTCTGGGTGCCTCTTTTTCATTTTTTCATATATGATATGACTCAAGACAACTGGAGTTTCTCCCCCGCTCCCCGGTTCTTCTTCACAAAAGAAGAATAACTTGTTTGGGAAGTCCGGAACCTGCAGTCAATTTGTATAACTTCATTCGAACGAATTTCGCATAACGAAATTTTGCAATTTTGCACTTTTCAAGATCCACAAAGGGTTATTTGTACTCTTATATGTACTGTCTAAGTTATAACACACATGCAAATTAGTAAATTGTCATAATGTAAGGTAAGATGATCAATCACGTATTTTAGGTGCATCATTTTTTTTGAACGACGGATTTTGTTGAGTTGTCTAGCAAGTAGCTAGAGACGACAATCATTACAAAGACATTGCAAGCAAAGATTGGATTAATAATCCAATCGGTCCACGAGGGAGGTACACGCTTATTCATATGACTAATCCAAGCAAAGGAATTCTAGGTGCATCACATAATTCATAATAGCTATTGTAAAGGATGAGGTGATTAAGAGACTTTCTATTTGGGATCTACAAGTAAATTAGGTGGTGTACAAATCACCTAATCTGAACTACTCCTATACAAGTGAAAAAGAGAAAAAGAAAAAAACACATTAAAGCGTACGTTGACCTTTCCTTTAATTTGTTTTTATCATGTTGAAAACTGACAGATGTATGTGAAGAAGACAAACAAGTCAATCTTGATTATTGCGGTCTATGTAGATGATCTCTTAGTAACCGGTTCGAAGCTTGTCGAAATTGGTGAATTTAAGAAACAAATGCAAGAGAGGTTCGATATGAGCGATTTGGGAAAATTGAGCTATTATCTTGGCATTGAAATAAAGCAAGAGGATTCGAGTATCTCAATAAGTCAAGTAGGCTATGCAAAGAAGATCTTAAAAGATGCTGGAATGCATGAAGCGAATTCTACTCAATGTCCATTAGAACCTGGAATGAAGTTAAGCTTGGATAAGGAAGGAAAACCGGTTGATGCAACTCTGTATAGACGACGAGTTGGTTGTCTAAGGTATTTACTACACACACGACCTGATTTATCTTATTCGGTTGGTTTGGTTAGTCGTTACATGCAAGAACCAAAAGAATCACATATGGCGGCTGTGAAACAAATACTACGGTATATCCAAGGTAGTTTGAATTTTGGAGTGCGATATAACCAAGAGAAAACCAAGGAGTTAGTGGGGTTTAGTGATAGTAGTTATGCTATGGACCAAGATGATGGTCGAAGCACAACTGGGCACGTATTTTATCTAGGTAAATCACCTATCACTTGGTGCTCACAAAAGCAAAACACGGTGGCTCTATCGTCTTGTGAAGCCGAGTTCATGGCNAATCATTACAAAGACATTGCAAGCAAAGATTGGATTAATAATCCAATCGGTCCACGAGGGAGGTACACGCTTATTCATATGACTAATCCAAGCAAAGGAATTCTAGGTGCATCACATAATTCATAATAGCTATTGTAAAGGATGAGGTGATTAAGAGACTTTCTATTTGGGATCTACAAGTAAATTAGGTGGTGTACAAATCACCTAATCTGAACTACTCCTATACAAGTGAAAAAGAGAAAAAGAAAAAAACACATTAAAGCGTACGTTGACCTTTCCTTTAATTTGTTTTTATCATGTTGAAAACTGACAAAAAACTTATTTATGAAAGCATATGGATGGATCATGATCAAACATATTATCCATAGAGCAAAGAATTTACGTAAGTCATCTCATGATGAAAAGAAATTCGCTTATCCGGAGGGGCTTCATTAGCGGTGTAAATCCTGCCAACAACTTTGGTTCGAGGGGCTCGGCCACCAAGATAGGGAGCTTCAGGGAATCCAAAAGCTTCAACAACATCGTTGAAGTCAGAAGGAGTCTCAACATGAAATCCTCTAAAGAAAATAACACCATTTTTTTCTAGCAGAGACTCTAGCCACGGCTTTTGAGCTTTGATCGCCTCAATAAAACTACAAGTGTTAGAAGCTGGTGACAACACCGCTGGGAAGACAACGCCGTCGGCATATGATTTTTGTTCAGGTAAGTTGACTTCTTGGAAGAATCTTCCTTTAGTCATAATAATTGATGAGTTGGGTCCGAAATAATGCAGTTGATGATTAGTTAATTAATTACATATATAATATATTCGCCTGCTAATATTGGATTTGTCCATATTGTAGAAAACGTGTTAAGTTCAAATAAGACGTGTTCAATTGACAAATACATGCATCTATTTTTATTTACTAAACATTTATATGGCTGCTATAGAGATATTTTTATTATTATTTATAGTTGGTGACTTGTGATATGGTGGTCGACTTGTCAAAGTTAGATAGGGTTGGTTAGAAAAAAAGGATGTGCTTGAATGGGAAATAATTAGCGAGTGGGCCTGCAGGTTTGTTTGTTGTTTCCTTTTAGAGTTCTAATTAAAGTTTCCTATATTGTGGTCGGATCTTTGGGTTATGTGTGACGAGTGGTTTAAAGCTTTTTTCACTATTTTGGATGCAAATATTGTTTGGCTAGGAGCAATTAGTGTCAGCATTTTTTTTACTGTTAAGCTCTCCTTGGATGGTCCTTCATGCTAGACAACCTGTACTAAACCCTTACATGAGAGTAACCGCAGGTAGGAAACTAGGAATAATGCTTTAAGAGACCTCCAAGAAGTATCTGAGATTTGATTGGTAGTTGTTAGGTAGAAATATTGCAAGTTTAAATCATATATAAAAGAGAAAAAGATGCTGTATAGCTAGTTTTATAAATGTTTCATTTAATATTTGAGTAGTGATTAAGAGAATAAATTTTAGAACTAAAGTTGCAGCCGAGTGCAATGAGAGAAAATATTTTTACTCGTTTGGTACATTTTGAATTTGCAGTTTTCATTAATTTTTCCTTTTACCACATTCACCTCTTTTGAGTTTCAATATTGGGTACAAACTTACTGCAAATCGGTAAAATCAGATTGATCAACTATCCTATTTTGAACTAAATACGTTATAATGAAAATTCTCGTGGTGTTACTTGTCGACATGTCTTGAAATAGAGGTGGCAGTGATCTTAACATTAACAAAAGAAACTAAATGCGTCTTTTTGCATGAAAACGAAAGTTAGAATAGGAGCTTATATCAACGATGACGAACTTGTAACCGTGGTTGATTTATGATATTCAGTTATGTTTTAACAAATTGCTGCTCCTAAAATGTGACTAGTCATTCTTATATAACATGTTCGGAACATGATGTAGAAAAGCATGTTAGACATTGTAAACCTCGTAGGTATTACTTTATTATTGACTATTATTTATAATGGTAAAACTCTAGATACCGTAAACCCACAGACCGGGCTTGGGCCTATTTATTCATCATATAAATCTTTCAAGAAAGTCATATATCTTGTGGCTAGAGATAATCATTCCCATCACTTGCAAAGAGATGCAAGTACGCGTCGAGGTGGCTTTAGCACCGGCCGTCGAGCATGAAGGACCATCAAATTATTAACGAGCATAACGTCACCTTTCTTCCAAGGTATAACAGCACACTCTTCTTCCAATATCTCCAAACAGTCTTTCTTAGCTTGTTCAGGCACAAGATCTCCGTTTCCAAGCTCAACAAATGCTTGTTGATCATGAATATCATTAGTCATTGGACCAATTTTACCGGTCGAAAGATTGTTGAACCAAACTTTGCGTTGACTTTCTTTGTCAAATATTCTGATGGCCGGCAATGGATCTGTTATAAGCTTTATAGCATTCCCTATCCATTCCAGGTTTATTCCTAACTCCGCCACCCTGTCAAACAAACGTTGTTCCAGTGAGCGGATTAACATATTTAGAGTCAATTTATTTTCTTAAGGGCTAATTCCATAAAAAAACATTATAGTTGTCAAAAAATCATCTTTAGAATATCGAACTAAAAAAAATATATATATACACTATTTTTAACAATAATGTTATGTGAGTAATAAAGTTTAAAAAAATATATATATTTTGTGATGACCATTTTACCCTTGGATTTTTTAAAATTGCATCCACCGTCCCTAGGAAAAATTACATAATGGTCCCTATCGTTTAGCGAAAATTGTATCCACAGTCCCTAATATTTTTTTTGGATCCGTTACGTTTTTATACGTTTTAGTCCGTTTTTATACATTTTCATCTGTTTTTTTTATTCACTTTTGATTTTTTTGGGGTCACAAGTGAAAATCTTTTATCGAAAAAAAAAATTATTAGGAAATATTACGACAAAAAATTCAAAACTTTTATTTCACATGTCAAGAAAAAAAAATTATTTCAGAAAAAAAATTGAAAAAAGAAAGAATTTCAAAAAAAATCAGAAAAAAAAGAATTTCGAAAAAAAAATTTGGAGAAAAAATTCCAGAAAAAAATAGGGACGATGGACACAATTTTCTCCAAACGACAGGGACCATTTATGTAATTTAGCCTAGAGACGGTGGATGCAATTTTCGCAAACCCACAGGGACCATTTATGTAATTTGAAAGGGTTAAAATGGTCATGCTACTTACAGAAAGACAAAAGTGCCAACATTAGTGTTCACAAGAGTATTTTTTTTTTATAAATGTTCGCTACTCTGAAATTGATTTTTTGACAACTATGATGCTTTTTTATAGAATTAGCCCTTTTTTTAACGCAGTATAACTTATAAGTTTTAGCGCAATGTAGTGAACCACAAGCATACATTTCCTTAAGATGATTCTTGTCATCGGTATTGTATGCAGACTTCCAGCCTCTGCCATTGTAGGACGATGGATGGTCCTCATCATTCATCATTTTTATATATCTCATTCCATATTTCTCGAGCTGTGCAACGAACTCTGGGTGCTTTTCTTTCATCTTTTCATATACGATATGACTCAATACTAATGGTGTTTGTCCCCCGCTTCCTGGTGCTTCTTCACAAAAGAAAAATAACTTGCTGGGGAAGTTTGGAGCCTGCTGCTTGACCAATTGCATAGTTTTATGTTAGTGAACTTGGGGACAAAATCGTAAACCATGAAACCAAACTATTTTAGAATTGTATATCTTTATGTAAAAAGATTTTCATAAGCCTGAAAGGCAGGTTAAGACTGGTTCGTACCGTTCGGACCCAAATAGACCTAGTATTTTGGTCCTGGTCCATTGCTTAATCTAAGCTTCATGCATCTCTAACTATACATATATTTAAGTTTCTTTAATCATATTCTCGTCAGTTTTTGGGTCTGGATTTATGGTTTACCTCTAGAAAAGAGTCAGATACATGATAGATCATAGATCTAGTATAGAATCAAAGATCTTACAGAAGCCATCTCATGATGGAACGGAATTGCATTCTCGGGAGGATCTTCATTAGCAGTGCAAACTCGTCCCACGACTTTAGTTCGACGAGCCCGACCACCCACGTATGGCAGCTCAGGGAACCCAAAAGCTTCGACAACGTCATTAAACTCAGAAGGAGATGTAACAGGAAAGCCTCTAAAGAGAATAACACCTCTCTCATTTAGAAGTGACTCTAGCCATGGCTTTTGAGCTTTTATAGCCTCAGTAAAACTATGAGTGTTAGTGGTTGGCGACAACACCGCTGGGAAGACAATACCATGTTCATAAGATTTTTGTTCAGGTAAATTCACTTCTTGGAAGAATTTTCCTGTCTCCATTTATGGTATGATGTTGAATCTGGATATATGCTAAGAAGCTTATATATCTTTTAGGAGGAGTGCTGATTGGTGTAGCAAAGAGAAATTAAAAAGATAAAATATATCTAAACACACCAATCAACACATGACAAATAATGCAGTTTATTAGCTGCATATATAATATATTGATTGGCCTGCCAATAAAGGATGATTATTACATAGCATGTAAAACGTTTTTTCAGATGCATCTAGTATTGGACCCATTCCCATTTATTAGTTATCACGTAGACCATAAGCAGTGACAATTACCTTATGAAGACTCGCTTTCACTACAGCTCCGGTGGGTTCCCATAACCAATACTACATCAGTGAAATTCAGGTTAGGTGGGAAATGGTTGAGCGAGGTTTACTTCTAGTAGCAACGAGTGGGTGTGGTTCGTTTGGTTTCTTCTTTTGATTTTATAGTGGCCTATTAAGTGTTAGATTCTGATTAACATTCAATACCTCAGTAAAAATTTCAGGAGATAAATTTGGTTTTGGGTTATTTTTATTTTTATTTACTCAAATTCTGTTTAGAATTTCATTACTCTAGATTGCACACACTTGCTATTAGTTTACAACATTGACGAGTAAACAAGTCATGCACCCATTCTTGTTGAAAAGATTTATTAAAAGTAATGAACAAAGAATGCAAAGGTAAACAATTATTTTTTATGCAACATTTCATTCTTTTTCGCGAACTATGTATATGTTGACATTGTCAATAATTTAACCAAAATATGGCCATGGTTCAAGAAGTCCGGCATGTTTCACATCACATGCAAAGTGATGCAAGAACGCGACGAGGTGGCTTTAGTAGTGGCTGTCGAGCGTGAAGGACCGTCAAGTTATTAACAAGCATAACATCACCTTTTTTCCAAGGTATTATAACACATTCTTCGTCCATTATTCTCAAGCAGTCTTCGATGGCATCAAATTCAAGCACAGGGTCACCATTTCCATAAGTTGCATATGAATCTTTCGAACCACTGTAAAGAAGCGTCAGCATATTAAACCAAGTTTTTCGCTGATTATCCTCTTTTCCATATATTCTGATGGCCGGAAGTGGACCTGTTATCAACTTTACACCATTCTCTAACCATTCAAGCTTTGTTTCTTGCTTTGCGGCCCTATAGTTATTAGACAAATTGTGTTATGCTCCAACAGAATGAATTTCTTACACCAAAAGTTGTACGTTAAGTGTATAACACAAGAACAAAGGTTGTGCAATCGGGTCTAAATTGAGTATGTATAAGTAAGATGTATAATATATGCTTGTGTAAGTTTTGGCCATTTAGAAGAAAGAGATTAGCACCTTTCCTCAGCAACATTCTTGTCATTGGTCATGTATGCAGACCTCCAATCACTGCCTCCGAAGTACGATGAACTGACTTCGTCACTCATTATTTTGATGTATGTCACTCCATGCTCCTCGAGTCGTGAAACAAAGTCTGGGTGCTTCTCTTTCATTTTTTCATATATGATATGACTCAAGACAATTGGAGTTTCTCCCCCGCTCCCCGGTTCTTCTTCACAAAAAAAGAATAACTTGTTGGGGAAGTCCGGAACCTGCAGTCAATTTGTATAACTTAATTGGAATGAATTTCTACTCTATGTAAATCCAAAAGTTAATTCAATAAAACTTAAGTTTGTTGATTAAAAATTTCTATTCATAACAAACTTTTCAATTTTCAAGATCGTCGAGGGTTATTTTGTACTTTGTATTTTATATGTACTGTTTAAGTTACAACACACATGCAAATTTGTGAATTGCCATAGGGTTTAGAGTTCATACAAGGAGTTACAAAGTGACAACGAACATTACAAAGTGACATTGCAAACAAAGATTGGATTAATAATCCAATCGGTCCACGAGCGAGGTACACGCTTATTCCTATGACTAATTGCAAGCAAATGAATTCTAGGTGCATCACATAAATGATAAATCATAATCACTATTGTAAGGGGGGTGATTCAGACACTTTCTATTTGGGATCTACAAGTAAATTAGGTGGTGTACAAATCACCTCAATCTGAACTACTCCTATACATGTGAAAAAGAGAAAAAGTAAAAACACATTAAGCGTACTTTGACCTTTCCTTTTAATTGTTTTTATCATGTTGAAAACTGAAAAAAAACTTATTTATGAAAGCATATGGATGGATCATGATCAAACATATTATCCATAGAGCAAAGAATTTACGTAAGTCATCTCATGATGAAAAGAAATTCGCTTATCCGGAGGGGCTTCATTAGCGGTGTAAATCCTGCCAACAACTTTGGTTCGAGGGGCTCGGCCACCAAGATAGGGAGCTTCAGGGAATCCAAAAGCTTCAACAACATCGTTGAAGTCAGAAGGAGTCTCAACATGAAATCCTCTAAAGAAAATAACACCATTTTTTTCTAGCAGAGACTCTAGCCACGGCTTTTGAGCTTTGATCGCCTCAATAAAACTACAAGTGTTAGAAGCTGGTGACAACACCGCTGGGAAGACAACGCCGTCGGCATATGATTTTTGTTCAGGTAAGTTGACTTCTTGGAAGAATCTTCCTGTAGTCATAATAATTGATGAGTTGGGTCCGAAATAATGCAGTTGATGATTAGTTAATTAATTACATATATAATATATTCGCCTGCTAATATTGGATTTGTCCATATTGTAGAAAACGTGTTAAGTTCAAATAAGACGTGTTCAATTGACAAATACATGCATCTATTTTTATTTACTAAACATTTATATGGCTGCTATAGAGATATTTTTATTATTATTTATAGTTGGTGACTTGTGATATGGTGCCATGGTGGTCGACTTCTCAAAGTTAGATAGGGTTGGTTAGAAAAAAAGGATGTGCTTGAATGGGAAATAATTAGCGAGTGGGCCTGCAGGTTTGTTTGTTGTTTCCTTTTAGAGTTCTAATTAAAATTTCCCATATTGGGTTATGTGTGACGAGTGCTTTAAAGCTTTTTTCACTATTTTGGATGCAAATATTGTTTGGCTAGGAGCAAGACTAATGCTAATGGGCGTTGCCCTTCAACCACAACCGATCAAACCAACGCGTTGCCCCCATTAGCTTCATCCCAACCGACGCGTCGCATGGCAACGAAAACGAAGTTTCGGTTGCTTTGCCAACCGAAACAATTGCACCATCGACGCCCTTTTTTTGACTGTTGGGGCTTGTTTTCAACCGTTGCACCCTTTTTATTTATGCAGTTGGGCTTCATATATGGCTTTTGTTCTTCTGAGTTTGTCTTCAACATTCTTGTGGCCTTCATCCGCTTCATACCAGGCAATCATTTTTGCTATGGATCGATTATCAACAGCAAAGATTTTATTCTCGTTGAAAACACGTGATTATATAAGCGTGAAGATGAGTTTGATGACTATGATGATTATTCGAAGCAAATTTATGACCTTCCTGGGAATTTGGATGCTCTTAATGCCATGTATGGCTTTAATCTCCAAGGTCGTAGGAAGTAGTTTATATTTTGTCAGAGTTTTTTATTGTCATGTGGTTAGTGGTTTTGTTTTCTTGTTTAGAAAATAGGAAGTATCTTGTTATGTAAGCTTTTCACCTATGTAACGGGCTGAGATATGAGACTCACCCATATCCGTTGTACTTAAATGATATGGGACTCACCCATATCCGTTGTACTTAAATGATTTTTGGAGTAAATGATTTATATGGTAATAAGGAATCATTCTTCTGTTCTGGGGCTTGTGAGATGCGAATGTTTTTAACCGCTAGGAAACATTGTGTTTGTGTGTTATTAAGTTTCAATCACCAAGGGAAATGCCATGTGGGTGTGATAAGAGTTTTGTGTGAACAATGACCTGTGTGCATTAGTGCATATAAGAGTATTTATGTCAAATATTATTATACTGCTTGAAGATGGCACATGTGTGACTATGCGTTCGCCTAATATTTTATGTGAATATCTACATGTGTGCATATGAGAGTGTTTGTATGTGAACACTATAAATCTATATATCTTCAAGATTAGTTCTATCTGTGCGCTAAAAAAAATAAAAATAAAAATAAAAAATAAAAAGATAAAAAATAAATGGGGTCGCTTTTGTGTCACCACTAGCTAATTGTGGTTGGGGTGGAGTTGTGGAGAGAGAAAGCTGACGTGGCGCTGACGTGGCGGGGTTTGCGTTTGTGAAAATGGTGTTGCCATTAGCATTAGTCTTAGTGTCAGCATTTTTTTCACTAAGCTCTCCTTGGATGGTCCTTCATGCTAGACTACATGAGAGTAACCGCGGGTAGGAAACTAGGAATAATGCTTTAAGAGACCTCCAAGAAGTATCTGAGATTTGATGGGTAGTTGTACGTTAGGCTGAAATATTGCAAGTTTAAATCATATATGAAAGAGAAAAAAGATATAGCTAGTTTTATAAATGTTTCATTTAATATTTGAGTAGTGATTAAGAGAATAAATTTTAGGACTAAAGTTGCAGCCGAGTGCAATGAGAGAATTTATTTTTACTCGTTTGGTACATTTTGAATTTGCAGTTTTCATTAATTTTTCCTTTTACCAAATTCACCTCTTTTGAGTTTCAATATTGGGTACAAACTTACTGCAAATCGGTAAAATCAGATTGATCAACTATCCTATTTTGAACTAAATACGTTATAATGAAAATTCACGTGGTGTTACATGTCGACATGTCGTGAAATAGAGGTGGCAGTGATCTTAACATTAACAAAAGAAACTAAATGCGTCTATTTGCATGAAAACGAAAGTTAGAATATAGGAGCTTATATCAACGATGACGAACTTGTAACCATGGTTGATTTATGATATTCATTATGTTTTAACAAATTGCTGCTCCTAAAATGTGACTAGTCATTCTTATATAACATGTTCGGAACATGATGTAGAAAACCATGTTAGACATTGTAAACCTCGTAGGTATTACTTTATTATTGACTATTATTTATAATGATAAAACTATAGATACGGTAAACCCACAGACCGGGCTTGGGCCTATTTATTCATCATATCAATCTTTCAAGAAAGCCATATATCTTGTGGCTAGAGATAATCATTCCCATCACTTGCAAAGAGATGCAAGTACGCATCGAGGTGGCTTTAGCACCGGCCGTCGAGCATGAAGGACCATCAAATTATTAACAAGCATAACGTCACCTTTCTTCCAAGGTATAACAGCACACTCTTCTTCCAATATCTCCAAACAGTCTTTCTTAGCTTGTTCAGGCACAAGATCTCCGTTTCCAAGCTCAACAAAAGGAGAAGGTT
>LBNU01009612.1:0-35720 GCA_014162995.1 Artemisia annua
GTTTCAAAGATAAAACCATGTTCCAAAACCATGTTCAAGATTATCTAAGTCAACACACCATATGTCAAATCAAGAACATCTCTTACAAGATCTTTGACAAGACAAGACATATGCATATACTTGAAACTAAGTGTTGACAAGACATATGCATATTGACAAGACAAGACTATGACACATCTTGCAAGTTCTTTGACCAAGTTGTTTTCCAAAGATGTTTCCAAGTCAAGTACAAACTATGACACATCTTAAATGATCTATGACAAAGACATTTTTCATTTTATGAAAAATACATTTAGACAAATGTATATACTAACTTAAAAAGGTAAGTTACTTATATATGAAAAATATATTAGTTAGCTAAATAATATTTAATAAGTTACTAAAAATGTTTTATGTACTTATGTTGTTATAAGACACATTTTTATACATTGTAAACTTACTAATATTTAGACACCTAATATTGCACTTATTTCATTTGACACCTAAAGTGCACTTTGACACCTAAAATACTTAAAGACCCAAAAAGTATTTTAGTTATTCTAAGTGGTTGGTCAAAGGGTTTGATCATAATGCTACATAACAAGCATGTACGAACCTGTGTTGTAGCATACGATGACTCGAGACGTTGAGAGGTGTTGAATGTTTATTGAGACAAAGTATGATTACAAGTAACTTGTACATTTTACGTTATGTATCAAGTTATACGTTTGTCATCAATCAAAACAAACAAGACTGTATAGATTAAATATCGTAATATTTGCACTAATAGATTAGTTTTGCAAAGTTTCTAAAATACAAGGACCAAAACTGTAAATTCTGTAAATTTGGTGTGAAAACAGTACATTTGAAATATATTTGTCATTTATTGACTAATTTGATATTATAAGTACTAAAAATATAAATATACATTTCATAAGGACTAAGATTGTCAACTTTGAAAGTACAAAGACCAAAAGTGTGAATATGGTAACAATGGTGTCAAAACAGTAAATTTGAAAAAGTAAAGTTATAAATGAAATAATTATAAGCTTGAGGTACTTAAATGTCATTATTGTAAACACATAAGGGCTAAACTTGTAATTTCACAAACTTAAGTAAAAATGATTATTTTAATAACATTAGTTACAAGAAGTAAATATTTGAGAACTAACTAGATAACAAAAGATCACCTTTCACTAATTAAATTAATATATCACTTTCACCAAGATCAAGGACTGAAAACCCTACATCCTGCTAGAGTGTACAACTCTATAAGTCTGGCACGACTTATCATCATCACACATAAAGACAAGACAATATTATGTATAATATTGTTTTTGTACTTAAGGCATTACACAAATACAAACCACACCACTACAGGAAATTAAGGTTTCTCATATTATCCAGGTTGCGTGTTGGAGCCATTCACCAGTTGCACTTGATATTACTTGATTGCCTACCTACGCACACTCATCTGAGGTGAGTCTATAGTCTCACACTTTTTACATGTTTTACAAACTATGTGGGTGGGATACATGCTACACTATATGAACACAAGTATCTTGATCAACTATTTTCACTATTGTATGCTACACAACTATTGCATAAGACACACGCCAACTTGAAAGTCCCTTCTATCATGAACCTTAGTCACTTGCGAGTGAACGTGAATAACTGTGAATAGATCTATTGGTGCTTGACAGACCCATTTGTTCTAGCCGACACCTGGTAGACAAATGCACTATTATTTGACACACTAGGAGAACAGGCAAACTCCTCACCAAGGGCACCCTATACTGTGTTGATGTCATTGCGATGGCTCACATACTTGTTAACGTTGTGTTCATGAGACTTATGGCAATATGCATACGGAACAAACTACTATTTATTTATAAGATACTTGGAATGTGTTCATTCGTGTTTAAATATAAACGCTATGGATTCACTCAACAATTTTGTTGACTTTAGCATGTATCTCAGGTAATTGAAGCAAGCTCAGGAGGCATGGAGTAGGCATTTGACCTTGTGTCGGTGGTGTAATATTAACAAACAGTCATTTTCAACTAATAATGTGATGTAATAAACATTGAACATCCTTGCATTTGAATTCAATAAAATGAACTCAAAAACGTCTCTTTGAGTCGTTTTCTATAATTATGATTGTGATCCTCTACGTAACACCCAATTAAGTCTTCCTCTGTTAAACAAATTTTTGGGGGTGTTACAGATTGGCATCAGAGCCCTGGTTATAGAGAACCAAGTGTATTTTCAAACACTGGATTATAACTACGCTTTTAAATGGACCTATTACACCACACCACCGTGAGCCTTCCATGCCTACTCAACTACGACATTTAATTAGAAATGTTACATATGTTATATGAACTATATGCTAAATGCTAGATTAGCAACTTATGTTACTATTAATTGGGTTATTACATTAGTACCATGTCTAGCCATTCACACCACACTACCTCCCCTTCCGAACTTGAGGTTGAAGACATTGCTTCGTCAGTGATCCCACCTGTCACCACTACACCTTTGGTAACTCCAACTACACCAACTGACAACTCCAACTCTTCGTCAGCCGACGAGAGGCTTGTGTCAACCTGGCGTTGGTCCCCTGACCCAGGAACGGTAACTCCACCCACTTTACCACCAGCACCTCCACTCAATCAGGTTTTTCGAGGAAGAAGAGTTAGAATACTTGGATCGTATGAACCTGAGCCATTCATGAGACCATTTAGGAGGACACCTACAGGCCCGATACACATCCATACTCCTCGTCGAAGGTACCGACGACCATCACCAAATTCTCCTTTTGATGTTTTTGGGGCATCACCACCATCATCACCGGAACACTATGAAGCTATCCCACCATCTCCACCATGTTCTCCTCCACGGGTTGAGCCGGAATTTTGGTTCAACTTACTTACTCAAACTTTCCCGGATGCACCTTTTTCCCGAGGGATGGTACCTCCAGGAAATGTCCCCTCTCACCCTCTAGGTTTTCCTCCAAGAGTTTATGAAACTGGAGAATCTTCAACCACTGCAACAAACCGTGTCACTCCATCTATGCCACCACCGGAGTATTATGAGAACCGACTTCGAGAACTTGAAGCAAGAATTAGGGGAGTTCATGAATTCCAAAGATGGGAGATACAAGCCCTAATGGATGAGATTGCCATGATTAAGGAGCAAGCAAGGCACCAGGAATGAAGATAAAAAAATCATGTGTTTTATGTAGTATGGGATGAACAATGCCAAAAATATGTAACTTAATAAGCGACTAGTGACGTTTGTGTGTTTCTTTTGTTTCTCTAGAACAACAACGGACAAAGTATTAACGTATATTATGGTATTTGGTTTTACTACATTTCCTATGTTGATTTACATTCCCGTGGTTGATTTTAACATATGTTGTGAATGGTATTCAAAACATGTCGTGATGATCTTATCCATGTGTGTTGTGAATTGTATTCAAACATGATGTGACTATATTGCCAACAACAGAGATATTATGTGCATATGTGTGGGAATGATGTTCAAACATGTTGTGATAACTAAGAAGATTATGGTTCTTTATGTGGAAAGAAAACTTTAACAAAGATGGCTTCGGAAAATAACAAATAAAAAGGGGATATATATATAAGAAATTTCAAGCCAAGCCTTTGTAGATGATGAAAAAGCATGAAATTTCAAGCCAAGCTTTTGTAGGCGATGAATCATTGTGTGCCCTAGTAATTCCACGACCAAGTGGTAAAATAAAGACCTGGTTTAAAAATAGACACAAACGGTGTAATTACACGTAACAACAACATCATCGTTATGTAATTTGTGCTTGAGATATTCCAGCATGGAAAAACTAAACTTACATTTCTGTTGATCTTGACAGAAAATGCCTCGCACAAGGAGAACAACTGTCTCACCTGAACCGACTCTAACACGAACACCAACTCCCACTCCAGCATCAGGATCAATCCCACCTTTGACTCCGAAAGATATCCGGAGAATGATTGCTGAAGGCCTGGCTACTGTACTCGGAAACTAACCTACATCTTTGAACCGCTCCAGCAATGCCAGTGAAACTGCTGATGAACAACCAACTATCATTCCACGAAAGTGCACCTATAAGGATTTCATGAGCTGTCAACCCACCTACTACAAGGGCACTGAAGGAGCTACTGCTCTTGCCCGTTGGTTTGAACGTTCTGAAACTGTGTTTATGAGAAGTGGTTGCCCCGAGAACTGTAAGGTAACCTATGCAACAGGAACTCTATTGGATGAAGCTCAGTCATGGTGGAATTCTGTAGTACAAAGTATGGGAACTGAGGAAGCTTACCAGATCACTTGGGTTGAATTTAAGAAGAAGATCCTTAGGAAATACTGTTCAAGGTCTGAAATCAAGAAGTTGGAAGATGAATTCCACTATTTGATGGTGAAAGGGGTTGAACTGAGAGCTTATAATCGTCGATTTCAGGAACTAGCTGTAATGTGCCCAGGTGTTGTGACTGACTTGGATAAAACTCTAGAAAAGTACCTTGAAGGATTACCTCCAAGTATTGAAGGAAACGTTTCCGCCTCGAAACCCTCAACACTCGATGAGGCAATGACAATTGCTCAAAGACTATTAGATCGGGAAATTAAGCGGAAGTCTATTGTGGAACGAAATGACCACAAACGAAAGAATGATGATAGGAGGATTGTCCTGCATGGCAGTAGCAGGAATACTGGTAATGAACGCAACCGTAACTACCACCACAACCGGAATGCTCATCACCACAAACAGAATCATAGGCAGGAAACTGCCAAGGCATATGTGACTACCTCAGGATATGCTGGTGACAAGCCTCTGTGCAACAAGTGCAAAATGCACCACACTGGCCCCTGTATCGCCAAGTGTGGAAAATGTCAAAGGATAGGGCACAAGACCACTGATTGCAAAGCCTCCGGAGCCAACTTACAACCTGTGAGCATAGTGTGTCACCGTTGCGGAGAAAAGGGACATTACAAGAGTCAATGCACTAACAGGAATGCTGACTACCCTGCACGTGCAAGAGCATACGTGATGGGAGATGGAGATGTACCAAGGAACCCTGACGTCGTCACGGGTACGTTTTTAATAAATCAGCATAGTGCAAAAGTTTTATTTGATTCGGGTGCTGATAGAAGTTTCGTAGATACTACTTTTGCTTCATTACTAAACATTGCCCCAATTAAGTTAGATATCACCTACGAGATCGAAATGGCCAATGGAATCTTGATAAGCACTAACACCGTACTCCTAGGTTGCACCATAACCTTGCAAAACCAACCTTTTCTTATAAACTTAATGCCCATTCAACTTGGTAGTTTCGACGTCATGATTGGAATGGATTGGTTATCCAAACATCGTGCCCGGATAGTTTGCGACAAGAAAACGGTTCATATACCACTAAAAGGCAAAACTCTTTTGGTACAAGGCGATAGGAGTAAGAACCGATTTGGAATCATCTCATTTATTAGAACGGTGAAGTACATAAATGACGGATGTCAAGTATTTATGGCCCGAATAACTAAGGATAAGTCGGAGAAGAAGAGACTTGAGGATGTACCTGTAGTGAGAGATTTTCCCGAGGTGTTTCCCGAAGACTTACCTGGTCTTCCACAAGTTCGCCAAGTTGAATTTCAAATTGATTTAATGCCAGGAGCAGCACCTATAGCAAAAGCACCATACCGTTTAGCACCCTCCGAAATGAAAGAGCTATCCGAACAACTAAAAGAGCTGTCGGATAAGGGATTCATTCGCTCGAGTTCCTCACCTTGGGGAGCTCCGGTATTGTTTGTCAAGAAGAAGGACGGATCATTTCGGATGTGCATCGATTATTGAGAACTAAACAAGCTGACTGTGAAGAATAGATACCCACTACCTCGCATCGATGATTTATTTGACCAACTACAAGGGTCAAGTGTGTACTCGAAGATTGACTTAAGATCCGGATACCACCAATTGAGAGTTCGGGAAGAAGATATTCCAAAAACCGCTTTTAGAACTCGCTATGGACACTATGAGTTTCAAGTGATGCCGTTCGGATTAACCAATGCACCAGCAGTATTTATGGACCTCATGAATCGAGTATGCAAACCACACTTGGATAAGTTCGTGATTGTGTTCATAGACGACATTCTCATTTACTCTCGCAATCAAGAAGAACATGCCTAACATTTGAAAACTATACTTGAACTACTCAAGGCAGAACAATTGTATGCAAAATTTTCAAAATGTGAGTTTTGGATCTCGAGCTTGCAATTCCTTGGACACGTCATTGATAACAAGGGCATTCAAGTGGACCCCGCAAAGATAAAAGCTGTTAAAGAGTGGTCATCTCCCACCAAGCCTACATAAATCCGGCAATTTCTAGGACTTGCTGGGTATTACAGGAGATTCGTTCAAAATTTCTCCAAGATCGCAAAGCCTTTAACGGAACTGACACAAAAGGACAAAAAGTATGAATGGGGAGAGAAACAAGGGAGAGCTTTTCAACTTCTTAAACAGCAGCTTTGCGAAGCCCCCATACTAGCACTACCAGAAGGAATGAAGGGTTTGTAGTCTACTGTGATGCATCACACCAGGGACTAGGTGTTGTATTTATGCAACAAAGCAAGGTTATAGCGTACGCTTCTCGACAACTTAAGAAGAACGAGGAAAACTACACGACGCATGACTTGAAATTCGGAGCAGTAGTTTCTGCCCTCAAGATATGGAGACATTATCTCTACGGTACGAAGTGTACGGTGTACACCAATCACAAGAACTTGCAACATATCCTTGACCATAAGGAGCTGAACATGAGACAACGAAGATGGCTGGAATTACTTANAGCGTACGCTTCTCGACAACTTAAGAAGAACGAGGAAAACTACACGACGCATGACTTGAAATTCGGAGCAGTAGTTTCTGCCCTCAAGATATGGAGACATTATCTCTACGGTACGAAGTGTACGGTGTACACCAATCACAAGAACTTGCAACATATCCTTGACCATAAGGAGCTGAACATGAGACAACGAAGATGGCTGGAATTACTTAGTGATTATGATTGCGAAATTCGCTATCACCCCGGAAAGGCCCATGTCGTGGCCAATGCTTTAAGCCGGAAGGAACGTATTAAACCTCTCCGAGTACGATCGTTAGGAATGACGAGTTGTTCACCACTACCCGAACAAATCTTGCAAGCACAAACTGAGCGTCTTAAGGAAGAGAACCGACCTGACGAAAAGATCTATGGTAGGCCGGAAAGTAAAAATGGTTTTGTGAAATGAGCCGACGGAACCTTGTGTTATGGAGAAAGAAGTTGGATTCCGCATTTTGGAGGTATTCGAGACCTCATCATGCACGAGTCACATAAATCCAAATAATCCATTCACCCTGGAGCAAACAAAATGTACCAAGACCTCAAGAAACTATACTGGTGGCCAAACATGAAAGCCGACATTGCCGAGTATGTCAGAAGGTGCTTAACATGTTCAAGAGTCAAGGCAGAATGCCAACAACCATCTGGATTACTTACTCAACCTGACCTTCCTATTTGGAAGTGGGAACGAATTACTATGGACTTTATCACTAAACTCCCACGAACAACCGCTGGTTTAGATACCATTTGGGTTATCGTTGATCGATTCACGAAATCTGCTCATTTCTTACCTATACGGGAGACCGATGCGGTAAGCACACTCGCCTATTTATACCTGAAGGAAATTGTGACCCGACATGGGGTACCCATCTCAATTATCTCCGATAGAGATAGCCGTTTTACCTCAGACTTCTGGCAATCACTGCAGAAAGTTTTAGGCACGCGCCTAGACATGAGCACCGCGTACCATCCACAAACGGATGGGAAAAGCGAGAGAACAATACAAACGTTGGAAGACATGCTGCGAGCATGCGTGATTGATTTCGGTAAGGGATGGGATAAACATTTGCCGTTAGCCGAGTTTTCATACAACAACAGCTATCATGCCAGCATTAAAGCGGCACCATTCGAAGCACTTTATGGTAGAAAGTGCAGATCTCCAATTTGTTGGGCTGAAGTTGGCGAAGCTCAGATCACTGGACCTGAGCTAATCCTTGAGACTACGGAAAAGATCGTTAAGATCCGACAACGACTACAAGCTGCCAGGGATAGACAGAAAAGTTACGCTGATGTGAGGCGAAAGCCAATGGAATTTCAAGTTGGAGACAAAGTCATGTTGAAAGTATCACCCTGGAAAGGAACTATCCGCTTTGGAAAGCGCGGAAAACTAAACCCCCGATACATTGGACCCTTCAAAATCCTAGAAAGGATTGGTCCTGTGGCTTTTAAACTTGAATTACCAGAAGAACTCAGCCGTGTACACGATGTATTTCACGTTTCGAACCAAAAGAAGTGTCTTTCTGACGAAACTCTGGTAATACCGCTGAAAGAGATTCAGCTTGATGAGAAACTTGCCTTCACGGAAGAACCCATAGAGATTATGGACCGCGAAGTGAAACGATTGAAACACAGCCGCATACCCATCGTCAAAGTTCGTTGGAACTCCCAAAGAGGACCCGAGTATACATGGGAGCGCGACGACAAAATCCGTGCCAAATACCCACACCTGTTCGTCGAGAACACTCATGACACCACACAAGCTTAAATTCCGGGACGGAATTTGAATGACGGGTAGGTACTGTAATATCCTGCTAAAAACCTAATTATTAGGAAACACTAAACTTGAAGTAATTATGTATTACTGTTCATACACCCATTTTTAGGCAAAATTTTAAACTTTTGTTTATACTATGCAACTCTGAATCATTATGTGCTATGTGATTCGTAATTACCTTGAATGAGCTCACACGCAACCCACAATGACCTGGACAAGACACAACACAACTATTGATCAGTTTTGATCACAAGTGCAACACTTTGCACTCACAACAACCACATATGAGATGTTCACCTCAGTGGACCCCACAATACAAGTACGAATTGCAACACACATTATGGGACCCACATCCCTCCTGGTAGACCCCACAACACTCACACAACTAGAATACATCTCTGTGGGCCCCATAACTACCAAATATAAAATAATATTCACTGTAGGACCCACAATATTCACAAGTGGGCCCCACATGTCAAAATTGGCCACACAACACTCATTGGGCCTACACTAGCCTAATACTACTACACGGATCATATTTAAACTACAAATGGGCCTAAGAAACCCCTAAGCCCACTAACGGCCCAATCCAACACAAATGTGATATTATGAATTCGAATGACTTTGCGCGTTTACTTTGGCCTTCGTATTCGCGATTCTTACAAACAACTTATGGAACAAAAGGCACTACCTCATTCTTTGTACTCAAAAGAATCGAGATCAACAACTATCTCAACCAAATACGTATATATGAATAGTAAACGAGGAGCAAAGCATAGTGAGGTCACACTTTTCCAAACATATCCAACTTTATTCACATTTTGTAAAACAAGTTACCATTGACCCATTCGTGTTCCAAGGATACTCAAATGACTTCTTAACATTCCTAAGTGACTCACAAGGCTCTTAAGAACTCCCAACATCAAATTCGATGTACACTTATTTATTTGGTCATGTATAAATCTTATTTGGACTCCTAAGCGTACCACGACTTCCACAAAGGACTCACAAGACTCTTATAACCAAATGATGATATCTATAACTCATTACAATACCTACAAGTCATTACTCGATCACCAAATGACCTTTTGGTCACGTTAACAAGTCAAACGGACCCTTATTCATTCTTACAACCAAACGTGACCTCCACCCCTTTTACATTAACTCATTTGACCTCACAAGGACCAAAAGACCTCAATATCACCTCTGCTTACTCGTTGTACCTAGGACTCAAAATAAAATCATGTTTCTAGAAACACTTGCTTCGTCACCCCTTGAACCGACCCTCGATAACACTTGGAACCCCAACTTGTGTCCAATCAAGCTAGCCTACTACCCTACTCGTTATCCTACTGCAAATATTCCCTTTGTCTCACACACTTGCGTCCCTATCCTCAGGTTATACTCTCCTATGCAAAAGAACTCACGTATACACTCTCAAACTCACTCACAAACACATTTTAGTTCGCTGCCTTGTACTGAGAAAGAAGTAAGAGGCCACAAGCTCTCACAAGCTCACCATAAGCTTCACTCAAGTCCTAGTTGTGCCATCTATCAAGTTCCAAGCTCACAAGCCCTTACTTAGTGTCTACAGCTCGTATACATCCCACCTTTGAAGGTGTAGTAAGTGTCTTTTAACACTTAGTTATATTTTCAACTCATTTTTATATTTTCTATTCGCATATGACACCAACACTTTAGCTAAATTGCTCCTATGTCTCGTTAAGCTCATGCTTCACAAAAACTCTCACTCACATCTCAGTACATCTAAAAATGAGAATATGAACTCAATATAATCTTAACATCACTCTAAGACCATGAAAATTACACGTTTACAATCTCACTTGGCCTATATTGAAAAACTGCCTAATATTTTCTAAGTGTTTTACAAACGATTTCATCACTTTCATTTGGTCTCATTATTCGAAATCCATACGTACAATCTATAAATATTTTTGCACCAACTAATTCTTTGGAACCTAAACAAACAAGCTACACAAAGCTCACTTTCTCATAAACTTGTATAAGCTATCTCACAAGCTCATTTGGTGGCTGCTTTGCTCGATCACAGAATCCTTACAACACCCTTAATGGGCTAAAGCCCATCAAAGTCACAAATGGTTATGGTCTGTTCCACGGCCCAACACCTCTCACCCTAATTTTGGCAAGGCTTAATATGAGCCCAAGAATCACCAAACCCAGTTGGAAGCGCACTGGACCCTCAGAAGACCCAATGGGCCTTAACGAAACACAAAAGCCCATTAACACTTAAAAATAAATTCGAAATAAGCTATAAGCTCAAATAAGCTACTGATAAGCTCACACCACTTTTTCTAAGCTTCTGGGAACTTGAAAAACCATTTGGAAAAAGGTCATATGCTAAAATGTTGTTTTGGACTAAAAATGCAAAAGATACAAAGTTAAAGGACTAAAACTGCCAACTTTGCAAACTAAGGGTTAAAACTGTAATTTTTGCAAACTAAGGTTATAAAAAGAAAATATAAGTTATTTTGAGTTATTTGTATAAATTTGGAACTATAAGGACCTAAAATGAACAATATATACTTAAAGGACTAGTTTTGCAAAGTTTCTAAAATACAAGGACCAAAACTATAAATTCTTTAAATTTGGTGTGAAAACAGTACATTTGAAATATTTTTGTCATTTATTGACTAATTTGATATTATAAGTACTAAAAATATAAATATACATTTCATAAGGACTAAAAGTGTCAACTTTGAAAGTACAAGGACTAAAAGTGTGAATATGGTAACAATGGTGTCAAAACTGTAAATTTGACAAAGTAAAGTTACAAAAGATCACATTTCACTAATCAAATTAATATATCACTTTCACCAAGATCAAGGACTGAAAACCCTACACCCTGCTAGAGTGTACAACTCTATAAGTCTGGCACGACTTATCATCTTCACACATAAAGACAAGACAATATTATGTATAATATTGTTTTTGTACTTAAGGCATTACACAAATACAAACCACACCACTACAGGAAACTAAGGTTTCTCATATTATCCAGGTTGCGTGTTGGAGCCATTCACCAATTGCACTTGATATTACTTGATTGGCTACCTACGCACACTCATCTGAGGTGAGTCTATAGTCTCACACTTTTTACATGTTTTACAAACTATGTGGGTGGGATACATGCTACACTATATGAACACAAGTATCTTGATCAACTATTTTCACTATTGTATGCTACACAACTATTGCATAAGACACACGCCAACTTGAAAGTCCCTTCTATCATGAACCTTAGTCACTTGCGAGTGAATGCGAATAACTGTGAATAGATCTATTGGTGCTTGACAGACCCATTTGTTCTAGTCGACACCTGGTAGACAAATGCACTATTATTTGACACACTAGGAGAACAGGCAAACTCCTCACCAAGGGCACCCTATACTGTGTTGATGTCATTGCGATGGCTCACATACTTGTTAACGTTGTGTTCATGAGACTTATGGCAATATGCATACGGAACAAACTACTATTTATTTATAAGATACTTGGAATGTGTTCATTCTTTTTTAAATATAAACGCTATGGATTCACTCAACAATTTTGTTGACTTTTAGCATGTATCTCAGGTAATTGAAGCAAGCTCAGAAGGCATGGAGTGGGCATTTGACCTTGTGTCGGTGGTGTAATATTAACAAATAGTCATTTTCAACTAATAATGTGATGTAATAAACATTGAACATCCTTGCATTTGAATTCAATAAAATGAACTCAAAAACGTCTCTTTGAGTCGTTTTCTATAATTATGACTGTGATCCTCTACGTAATATCCAATTAAGTCTTCTGTTGTTAAACAAATTTTTAGGGGTGTTACAATAAGTATAAGAACCCTTTTTGCAAAGTTATAAAACCCTAGGATAAAAAGTTAAATAGTTATAAACTTAAAGGGACTAGTTTTGCAAAAGTTATAAAGTTAAGGGTCTAATTGGTAAATAGAGAAAACTTATAAGTCCAAGGGTCATTTCAGTCATTTTCCTAAAATATATAAGTATAGGGACTAATAGTGCTAAGTCTAGATAGTTATAAACCTAAGTAATATAAGTATTATAAGTTTAGGGTAGATTTTGTAAATATGTTAAAATATAAGGGTATAAAGTAAAGATATTAAAGTTAGAAGCATAACACAATACTAGGGAGCTTCATGTGAGGAGTATTATGTGGATATTTCGTTTTGACGAGTTTGCTGGGTTTACGATTTAAAGTGCCCTGGCTCCTCAAACGATTATTGCATGTACTTCTGAATTATGATGGCCCGAACGGTGTTATGTTATAACTAAACTCTAAATAAATACATAACTCAATAGTAAGGAGCTTCATGTGAGGAGTATTAACTTCTGAATTATGATGGCCCGAACGGTATTATGTTGATAACATAATACAATAGTAGGGAACTTCATGTGAGGAGTCTTATACTTCTGAATTGTGATGACCTGAACGGTGTTCTGTTATACCGAAAACTCTAAAAACCTTAAGAATGATTACTTAAGAAACTTAAAAAAAACAACTAAAGCTTGACATACATCCACAACTACAACAACATCAGGATACGTGAGTAAGGCAGTCTAGGTCCCGTGTCACTATTTACATCAATTAGATTTCCCTAAGCCCAGGTGAGTTTTCGTAGCCGCACACCTTTTAAACGCTTTCTAAATGCTTTACAAACCCTGTGAGGGGGATACGTGCTACTTGCTTTACTTTAAACCGAATACAAGTCTTTTTCTTTGGTTGTTGCAGGAGTAAACTATCTGCCATCACTACATAACTAAAATTCATGAATCTAATCGTTTGGGATATTTTACCTATGCGAACGCGAATATAGTTGATAGATCTATTAGAGTTTGACAACTCCCGTTGATACTACATCTTTCCGGATGGTATCAATAAGTACTATATTTGAACCCACTGAAGGATTAACTTTGGCAAGTTATCCTTCCCATCCTCTCATGGTTGGGTCTGCAGCCCCCATGACTCGGATCGTTAACGTGTGGTTCATGAGCTTAGTGCAACATACCCCACTCTTGATAATTGTGCATGCATCACAATTATCACACACACAACATTTTCCCATATGGATGTAACAACGGAGCCCAGGGAACTTGTATTCACTAACACTTAAACCTATGATTCTCACTCAACACCTAGTGTTGACTTTTTAAGCATGTATCCAAGGTATATCATTACTACGGAGATGTGGCAGAAGGAGGCACTGAACTCGGAGGACTTTCAAACCGGTTATCATTCAAATATAACACATCACTTAGACTTTGGGACCTCATCAATAGTAAAAGTATATCTTTTACTATAAAAACTCTGATTATTAAATGAATGATAACTAAATTTCTATAAACGTCTCTTTTCGAGTCGTTTTCTATTACTGTAACTGTGATTCCATGAAGTAATACCCCAACCCTAAATCCGTTGCGAACCGTGAAAATGGGGGTGTTACAAGAAGAACACAAAGTATCAAGAAGATACAAAGTGTTGGCGTCATTGTGTAGTGCACTTGCATTACAAGTTGTTTACTTGATTGTGTCTTGACATACATCAAGTATATTAGTGTTTCATAGTTAGCGTGTTGTGTGATCTTGTTGAGATCTTGGGGATCTCTTGAGTCTTGTGTGATATAGTGTTGATCAAGTTGATCAAAAGTAGATTGTAAGGGTCGTGTGGATCGTGTAAGGATCGTGTAGATTGTGTAAGGATCGTGTTGATCGTGTGAGAAGTTAGGATCATGTGGATCGTGGTAGATTGGTACTAGCTAAGATTAGTACTCGACATCTAGCTTAGTGTCGGAAAATAACGTAAGCGACGTTGTACGGTTTTCTCCACCTGAAGGGAGTCTTGTTGATATAGTGCTTAGAACTCTCGAATTGGATGCTCGGGGAATGGAGTAGGGTGAAGAAGAGCTTCGTGGCCGAACCACTATAAATCTCGTTGCCTTGGTTTGATCTTTCCATCTCTTCTCTTTACTTATTTATTGCATATTTGTGTTAGAATAGTGTTGTGTCCATATTGGTGTTGATGATTTCATTGACAATCGAATCTAAATTTTAAACCAAGTAAATTTTTATAGCTAAAGAAAACAAGTCGGTAAACTATTCAACCCCCCCCCCCTCCTAGTTTTCCATAGAGGGCATATGAAGCAAAGTAATGGTGTTTACCTTAGCATTCTGCCTTGGGCATAGATCTTAAGAACAATGCTCAAGTAAGACTTTTAGCTTCCAAAATTTATGTTAGATCTTAGATTTATGCTTAAGTCAAAAAATTTCCAGTTTTATTGTTTATGAAAGTTTAACGATTGTTAAGGGACACTCTAACTTACTTTATTTGGATTTATTTTTCCTCAAAATTACTTTCTCTATAAATATAGGTATGGGAACATTGTTACTCACTTTTAATTATTAATAAATCTAATGCTTTAAGAGTTATCTCTTGTTGGAGTTTTATTCTTTGTAGCTTTATCTTTGTTTATCAACCTTTGAATTATGGTTTATCAAAATTCACTTTTGCAACTTGTGTTAGTCGGCATCAGAGGTTGTTAGTATATGATGGTGAGTGGTGTGGAATATCCAAAAACCCGTGCTACTTGTGTAGTACGTTCGACCAAATACATGGATCATGCGATCACTGATCTCACATCCAAATCCGGGAATATGTCCACTGTTCTTGATGAATTACGATCTATGATCGTGGATGATGGCTTTCACGTAAATCACGAGGGTAAAAATCATGGTGATCGTAGATTCCGTACTAAAAAGAATGGATTGTTTTTTTTGGGTAAAAGGTCAACGACCCGGTAAATATATTACTCCAAAAATCATTTAAGTACAAAGGATATGGGTGAATCCCATATCTCAGCCCGTTACATAGGCGAAAAGCGTACATAACAAGATACTTCCTATTTTCTAAACAAGAAAACAAAACCACTAACCACATGATAATGAAAAACTCTGACAAAATATAAACTACTTCCTACGACCTTGGAGATTAAAGCCATACATGGCATTAAGAGCATCCAAATTCCCAGGAAGGTCATAAATCTGCTTCGAATAATCATCATAGTCATCAAACTCATCTTCACGCTCATGACCACCACCAAAAAGATTTGCTGATTCGTCGAACGTGTTAAGAACCTCATCATCATCACTATCAGAAACCACAACATCACCCACCTTTGAAAATGGGTTATCCCTCTTAGCGGAAGAGGTAGACGGAACAGGATGACCATCATCATCCACAAGAGTAGCTTTCCCATCAATAAGTAGCTTTTCAAGCTTCCCAATTTTCTCAACTATAGGAGTAGAACCTACTCCCTTTGTTCCCATTGAATCACTCACAAGCGGTTCTTGTGATGCATTACCATTTAACGACTCATCCTTATTAACTTCCATTGTACGACCAGAATCCACATCCTTGTTGTTGTCAATAGCAGGAACACCAAACGCATCCGTATCATCCATATTAAGAGCATCAAACTGGTTTGATGTAGAGATCTTCGTTCCACTAAAACTAGCCACATCAGAAGTCTTCTTCTTAGTGCCATCCACTTTCTTAGGTTCAGGAGGAGTCTTTTTGGGTTGATATTGAAATTGCTTACCCACAACAGGTTTAGTATACCCTCCTTGACCTGGATTTGTAGGACCTCCTTGCTTACCCTTTTTCTTTTTAGTGATAGTCTTGAAAGCGTCATTAGCAGGCTTAGTAGGCTGAGCAGCAGGTGCAAAAGGACGGTTTAATGTTCCTATGGTTATGAATTAGAGGAATGAGGGTCGACATGGCGATGAAGATCGACAAGGGTATCGTGTTAAGGTTAAAATTCTCAATTTTCTTGGAATATTTTGGCATTGAATTTGTGTTGGATTGGTTGTATGAGGTTGATAATTTCTTTGATATCATGGACATTCCCGAGGAAGAGAAAGTTTAGATCGTAGCTTATAAGTTACGTAGAGGAACTAGAGCTTGGTCGCTGTGGAAAACTAGAAGGGAGGTTGAATAGTTTTGTTATTTTAAAAACTTAGTTTTGAAACTTATTGTGTGCAAGCAATGATAATATGAATAAGAAAATTCAAGACAAGAAAATAAAAGAAATATTAAACGAACCACAAAAGATTAATAGTGGTTCAGTAATGAAGCTCTTCCTCGCTCTACTCCACTCCTCGAGTTTCCAACTCGAGAGTTACTTCACTATGTCAACAAGCTCTCTTCTTGGCGAAAAAAATCATAAAACGTCCCTCATACTTTTACAGATGAAAAGCTAAATATCAAGTCCTAATCAATGTAGAACCAACCTTTCTCTTTATCTGTTTTGATGCCTAAAACACTAACCTAACTCTTTATGTTTGATGTATGATGGTGTTTACAACTTTGGAATACAGTAAGGGAATATGATAACACAAAGTTGCGAATACTACAACTAAAACACAAAAGACTTGAAAACTTCTTGTGTTCTTCCCTTGTTAAAGAAATGGTCACTTGAATGAATTACTTGGATGAATATAAAATAAGATAATGATAAAAAAAAAGTGNAAAAAAAAAAAAAAAAAAAAAAAAAAAAAAGTGTGTATGAGCGTTGTGCAATGCTAGAAATATGTTAGCAAGGGGTAAGAAAAAAATGTAGCAAATTACTTGTTTGAATAGGCAAGAATGACTCAGTCACAGACAACTACAGATCCACAGATCCGTGCAGGGATCTTTCGGTCTATTCGGATCCGTGGGTCCAAAATCAGCAAAAAATAATCCATTTTGTATGGTCATTTAACCTTTGCCTAAAGTGTTAAACACTCCAAGCCTAAAAATGGCTAATGATTGTTTTTATGCAAAAACACATTTGATGTTTTCTTCTTTGGTTTTGGATTATTTCATAAATGATTAATTCATCTTTCAATGAAAGATTTGGTTTGATTAATTGCCAAAAGGGAATAACAACTAGGTGGTCGATGTGATTTTTATATAATATTTTGTTTATATAAAAGTAAATAAAACTTTATGAAAGCTTACAAAATTATATAATATTTTATAAATTTATGCAAGTGTTTTATGTATTGTGTATGATAAAACTTTCTTTGATCATTAAAGAAGTTTTAGAGATTCATATACATACATTAAGTGATTTTCAACAAAGATTAACTATGTCTAAAACTTGTTTACTTAAACTTTTACTTAATACGTTTTTATATTTTTCATTAGCAAAATGTAAAAAAAATCATTAAATAGAAATAACACTTTTATGAGTTTATTTGTAATATCAGTGGCAAAACGAGCAAGACAACCGTAGGAGACAAGGAAAGCATCTGGTTGATACGTGGTCAAGGATGAAGCCTATTATTAAAGGTAGGTTTTTACCCACAGAGTTTGAACAATTATTATATCAAAAATATCATACATATGTTCAAGGTAAGGGAACCGTAATAGAATATACGGGTGAGTTTTTGAGGTTGCAAGATAGGTATAACTTGATGAACTAGATGGAAACCGTATAACAAACACCTACTAGGTACATTATAGGGTTGAATCAATCAATCCAAGAGAAGTTGAGTTTGGTGTTGATTTAGACGGTTGATCAAGCCAAAAATTTAGGTTTGAATGTAGAAAGATCGATGACAAAACCAGCTTTGAGCTTTGGAAGGTCATTAGAAAAGAATTCATATTTGGAGTCTACTTAGGTAAACCAATCTAATCAGAATCAATTAACTGTTGGAACTAATGCATCTTCAAGTTTGACTTCTCTAGTATTTTTTAATGGCAGTGGCGTGGTAAAACCAGTTGTTTCTAAGAAGACACAATCGAGTCCTTATACCAAACCTATGCACCTAAGTGTTTTTGGTGTAGTCTACCGGGTCATAGGTCGAATGAGTGTCCTAAATGGAATTTGAATGCTTATGTTAAGAAAAATCATGAAGGCGAAAGAGGATCGATTTGGTGATAATTTAGAATGAATTGATGAGTTGTGAAGGCTTTGGGATTTCCAACCAAACAACATCCTACTCCATAATTGGGTTGGATAAAGAAAGGGCCACAGGTGAAAGTGAATGACGTTTGTATAATTCCAAATGCTATTGAAAATATCTATTGTGATGTTATGTCTTGTGATTTGGTAAACTTAGGAGCTAGTTATGTTTTGTTAGGAAGGCCATGGCAACAAGATTTGAATGCGATTCATAGTGTGAAGTTGAATTTTTATGTGTTCAATTGACGTGGAAAGAGCATAGCTATTTTACCCAATGGTATAAGGCCACCAGATTTGAAGACGGATTGCTAGACTATTCAAGTGATGGGAAATAATGAGGACAATGATCGAGGGGATGAGCTTGCAGAAGATCACATGAAGCAACGAGGGCATACCAAGAAAAGTGATGGTATGTGCCTTAGCATTCTGCCTTGGGCATAAACCTTAAGAACTATGCTCAAGTGAGAATTTCACACAAATTTTTGTGTCGATCTATGCTCATGTCTGAAAATTTTCAGTTTTGTTATCTACTAAACTTTTGACTATTAATAATTTATTTCGTGTTTTTAAGAGTTATATCATGTTAGGGTTTTGTTCCTTGGAGGTTTATTCTTCTTTATCAACCTTTGGATTAGGATTTATTAAAATTCGTTTTCTCGTCGTGAGTCAAGTACATTGGATGAAGCATCATGACATATCATGAAAAGAACCAACACCATATGATATTAAAGTGAAAATATTATCTCACTAGATTTACTTCAGCAGTCTCAACTCTCAAGAGAGGCCAGATATAACATTTTGAAAGACAAATCGATTATTAAAAACAGATGTGGATTAATTAGAAAGCAGAGGAACTATAGCAAAAATATCAAGCATCACATATTACTGAATAACTTTTTCCATAATGTGAAATGATCACACTAAATAATCGCTTGAAGTAGAGCAACTACAGTGTTGTTTCTCGTTATCGTTTGCCTCCAATGGAACTTCCTCAACAGAAACCATTGGGACTTTACCCCAAGTTTTGAACTTTGAGCTCACCAGAATCTGTCTACACCAAGGACATGAAGAGTGTGAACTCAGCCATGTATCAATACAACCTACGTGAAATCCGTGTCCACACTGCGGCAATACACGTATCTCGTCTCCATCAACATACTCACCCAAACAAATCACACACTCACTCGAGCATAACATCCCAGAGTTCCCATATTCAGTGTTGTCATTCTTTGAACTATAAGTAAACTTTGGTATCACCTCAATTATCTTTCTCTTGATACCTCTATTCGCTAATTGTTGGACCTGACTAACTCTATCCATGGGTGGTACACAGTAAGTTAAACCGAAGACAGCTACAAACAAAATTAAAAGAAATACTACGATGACGACCATGTCTAGAGAACTTAACTCAATATCGGCTGCCTCTGGCGGTTCTGCTGTTTCCGACGAGGACAAGAATCTGTACACACGAGCCATTGGTTGACAACTTTTACGAGTAGTTCGATTTTAATGTGTAAGTGTGAGATAGTAAACATAGAAATAAAAACTAAGAGATTAGTTTGTTGTCGATATTATGTTAAGGCGGAAAATGTGAACATATGTAACGCATGTGAAAATAGTAGTAAGTAGTAACCAACTGTTAAAATATTCCAAGGTTTACTCATTTCTTGAAAGCTTTGCTTTCCACGCAATACTTTTTTAAACACAAACGTTTGTACAATTAGTATATGTATCTAGAAAAGGAACTCGAATTCATTTAACGAAAACAGAATTTTATATACTAAAAACTTAAGTTGTTTTATAAAGGGCAAATTATTAAAAAAAGTATTATACTTGCCACTGTTTCATCTTCTGGGTAGCGANTTTTGCTTCCCGAATAAGCTCTATGATAAATACACGAAGAGGGTAGAAATCAGGCATGTGGTTTGATTCCTTGTGCTCTTTTTGTTTTTTACTTTCTTTGGAGTAATATTTTTTTTTTTTTTTTTTTTTATCTTAATTTTTTTTCTTTATTTTTCAACTTCGTTTCTTTTACTACATTTTTTTTTTTTTAACTTAATTTTTTTTTTTTTTTTTTTTTTCTCTTGTCTTTTTTTTCTTTTTTATGTTAGTTACAACAGCTATTATATAGATGTAGAAAGAGTTTTGAATTAGATTGAGTGGCTTTTATATTTAAACTCTTTGAATGCCATCTTCTTGTTTTTGTAATCTCCTTTTCATAGTTTTTGCTAGCTTCTGTAAATTCTCGTTAAAAATATCATATTATTAATTATGCCATTGCTATTTTGATATTAAATAATATATTTTTTACTAGTTGATCCTGTTGAGGTAAAATCTTGCGTCTACCCCAAACAAGCAATGTGAATCCTTCGGACTATAGTTGGTCCTTCGGATTCTAGGTATTCCTTCGTATGTCTCTGTCCTTTCGGTTACCTGTAAGACAGAAACGTCCGTTAGTCTTGCCCTGGGAATGTATCCCAGGACCAACCTCCGGCGTAAGAGTAAGTACGAAGCTCTAGAGAGATAAAGAGTAAAAATAGAGTAAGGAAGAGAGAGAGAGAGTCAAAATTAGTTAACCTTGTAAGAAGATTTCTCCACTATTTATAGGCAGTTTACATAAAGTGCCAGGCTGGTTTGTACTTAATCCCTTAGTGTTCGCTAGTTTATGCTCCACTATCGTGTACTTTGTGTACTTGTTTGTACTTTGGTTTGCATAATTATCGCATGTCCGAATGGTTGAGTCATCCGGAGGGTACGTGGTCCTTCGAATATCTCAGGCTTAGCAGATATTGGCTTGTTTAGTTCGGATTTGGCTTGTTCCGTTCGGATGTGGTTCGGTTCTGTCTGGGTGTCGGTCTGTTCCGTTCGGATGGGATTCGAAGGATACATACGCCAACATGTCCCCCCCCAGTATCATAGTATTGGTCGTGCCAATTTTGTTGTTTTCCGGAGGGTATGCCTTGGTTTTGTCGTTTTAAAGGCGTGTACAAGATGCCAAACGTAATTAAGGAGCACCGCCGTTTTTACTGGGTTGCTCAGATGATGACACGTATGCGTGTCCTTGCATCGTGTGGTCCTGAATGGTGACACGTCAGCCATTTGTACGACGCGTCTTTTCACACCCATGTTTTTCACCTATAAATAGACCATTTCTTCTCATTTTTACCACTGTAATTTCTCTCTCTAGCCTTGCATATCCTCTGACAACTATTTTCATCCGGTTTCCGAACGATCTTTCCGGTGCGCTTATTTGCTTATTTTGTGAGGTACGTTCCGTTCCGTGGTTTGCATACGTTTTGTAATTTTGTTTTGGCTGTACTCTTTCCTTCCATCTTCTACTATGTCGGAGTCCTCCGTATCTGTGGGTCAGGATGGCATTGCCGTTGAGCGCGATCTAAAAAAGTTTGATATGGCGAAGAAAACTTCTAAGACACGTCCATCAGACGTTCTTGCCATGGTCGAGTCTTTCGGAATTCCCAAGGACTTACATCCGAGGGTTCCTCCAAAAGGCATGACGATGGACCAGTTGCCGGCTGACACGATTGGTCTTTACATGGAGTACTCTTTTGAAGGGTGGCTCAATTTTCCCTTTTCTACTTTCCTTTTAGAGGTCATCAGATACTTTAAGGTTCACATTTCTCAACTGGTTCCTCTCGGTTTACATCGAGTGACCCTTTTTGAGGTATACAGCTGGAGCTTGCATATCCCTCCGACGACTTCTTTGTTCCGGGTTTTTTATAAGTTGAGTAAGCAAGGTAGTTGGTTTTTGTTCGAGAAACGAACGGGTGAAAAGAGGAAGGTGTGTTTTGGTGACTTTCCGTCTTCTATGAAGGGTTGGAAGGATCAGTTCTTCCTGATAGATAGACGTGTCATTCCTTTTGCTATGGTTTGGAGGCATCATGATTCAGACGTCTCGGACCCCTTTCCGAAGGGCGAGTATAATGTTGCTCACGCTGAGCAGTTAGCCGAGAAGGTTATTGAGCCCTGCCAAGTTCCTCATGACTTTTTGTACATGATGGGTTTATCTTCTTACTGGAAGTTCCCCGGGTACCGGGCGGCTTTGAGGGATGAGGAGGGAAGGGGTATAGCCATTTTTTTTTGTATGTCTTTCCGCAACCTTGTTGTCTTACCATCGGTCTTATCCTTTTTGCAGGTGTTACAATGGCGGATTAATTGAGGAAGCCATCGCTCCATCAGAGTGTGAGTGTACAGAAGGGAGACAAACTTCTGGAGGGTCGGGAGGTGGAGATGCATCTAACGGAGCCGCTGGCTTCGAATGCTATTGTCCCGAAAAAAACTATTGATTTGTTGGAGGTTGAGGTTCCAAGTGAGAAGGTATTGCTGGCGAAAGAGAAAAAGATGGAGCAGACTGCAAGTCTAGGATTGAAGAAACCTTCGGGTGCGGCCGGACGTTCCAAATCTCAGTCTGGGCAAAAGAGAGCTGGGAGCAACATTTCTTCTCGTTTTGAGAAGAAGAGTAAGGTGGCTGATGATGTTGAGGTGGTTGATCTTGATTCCACCGAGATTGCTAATCCGGATCCGATCCGCTCACTACCCCCGACTGGCTTATCTTCCGGAGGTGTTGAAGCTGGTATGTTCAGGAACTATTTTTATGTCCCTATTATGTTTCTATCCATCGTTTTGATTTATAACTTGTGTTTTCTTTGGCTTTTCAGGTGGTTCGAAGACGGATTCTTCTGATAGGGGCAAGAAGGTTGCCGATGAAGAGGATGTGGACATTGAGACCGACTCCTCCGATGAAGCTTTTATTCCAGAGTGGTCGGTGAAGAGAGGGGATCGGATGAATAATGCAAGTGTGTGCCGAGATATGATGATTCATCTGGCTACTCCGGGAGAGGAGAAATTCTTGGATGCCCATGATGACAATAAGGCCATCAATCGCTCCTGGCTGTTTTTGGGGAAAACTTCTTCGGCCTTTGCGGATGTTCTTTTCCGCTTCGAGAGTCTGAGGGATGATCATGCTAAGTTAGCCGCAGCTCATAAAGACTGCGATCGCAAGTCTAAAGATGAGCTGAAGAAGTTGCAGGAGGTTCGAAGGGAGCTTGAAAAGCTTAAGATTGATCATGCAGGGTGCGCCGCGGACGAGACGGAGGAACTTATAAGGTTGAGGTCTGAGCATGCTAGCTGTTTGTCAAAGGAGGAGGGTTTGAACGGGAGGATCTCGGACCTAGAGAAGGAGAAAGAAGAATGGAGGAAAGTATCTAAGGATCAGGTCCAGAAAATTAACTCCTTAGAGGCTGAGCTTGCAAAGACTAGGCTGCAGTTGAGTGAAGAAGAGACAGCTTGCCAGGAGCTGAGGAAGGAAAAGCAAGACTTGGCTATTTCGTCGGGCAACGTGGAGATTGACTGCAATTGGATTGTGCTTGAGTTCATACCGGAGGTTGTTCGTCGTTTGTTGGGGAGCCACGAATTCAAGACAGCTTTGGCCGAACCTTTCAACCTGTTTTTTCAGTCAGGACTTATAGATGGGGCAAACTTAGGGAGGAAACCGGAGGAAGCGGCGAAAGCATTGGAGGTTGTGGATGGTCTGGATATGGATGCCGATGGGAAATATCAATCTTTATACGATCAGGCGTTAACCCAGGAGTATCCCTACATCTCAAAGATCCGTACGACCTGCTATAGGTCCTTCAAGGAGCTTGTTGAGATGTTTCCGGACCCTGCTCCTTCAGAACCCGCAATTGTTAACCCTTCGGGTGCTTCAGGTATGGCCTCTATTGCTGAGGCGGCTGCCGAAGCACCAGAATTGGGCAACCAGGTTGACAAGGAGGGTCCTTCGGTTCATGATGTCTCAGCTTAGATGTGAAGTTGGTTAGATTTGAAGATACGAGTGCCTCCATTTTGACTATGGGTTCCATGTGCTTCGGATTCTTCCGTGAAGCTTTTATAATCATTTTCAGGCATTTTTAGTTGGTTATCGAATTCCGGAGCTCGGATATTTCCATCAAGATTTATGGATTTAGGGTATTCCGAGTTCCCTGTGAAGTTATCATGTATTTAGTCATTCTTTTTAGGGCTATAGAGCCGCCGCGTATTGTAACGCAATTTTGTCTCGAATGAATATATGAATGACCATGTTTTAATTATTGCGAGTTATTGTGGTTATCTTTTTGTTATGCATACATATATTCCTTCCGTTCTTTCTTATTTATTTTGGCTACTTAGTTCGTATAGTGTCTTTTGATTATTGAGTAAACTGAGGGAGGGTTATTTGACATTCAACACTTAGTTTATTTTTTGGTTGTTCATCCTTTCGGATGTGACTTGGCTTAGGCAATTTGCACCTTTCGGATTTTGGACGCGGATTGTCGTTTGGTACCCACTTGGGGTTTTGGCTGTTTGGGCAACTTGTGTCTTTCGGTACCTGGCCTTAGTCATAGTCCGGAATCTACTTGGGATTTTAGCTGTTTGGGTAACTTGTGCCATTTGGTACCTAGCTTTGGTTATTATTCGGAACCCACTTGGGGTTTTAGTCATTCGGGCAACTTGTGCCATTCGGCACTTGGCTTTGGTTATTATTCGGACTCCACTTGGGGTTTTATTCATTCGGGCAACCTGTGCCGTTCGGCACTTGGCCCTGGTTATTATTCGGAACCCACTTGGGGTTTTAGTCGTTCGGGCAACTTGTGCCATTCGGCACTTGGCTTTGGTTATTACTCGGAACCCACTTGGGGTTTTTAACATTGTTATTTGATAAAAGGGGCTTCCCTTTGTCTGAGGGATAACTGCGTCAACTTTTTGTTAGAAACGAAAAATGGCTGATGAGCCTTACAAGAAATCTTTCGGATACTTCCGATTACATGAAACACTTTTTAAGATTAATTGCATGCCAGGTTCTAGGCACTTCCACATCATCCATGGTCTGGAGCTTGTAAGTGCCATGTTGATAAGCTTCGATTATGCGATACGGACCTTCTCAATTAGGTCCTAGTTTCCCTAGATCTTCCACTCTACTGGCTTCATTCTTCCGGTACACGAAATCTCCAACTTTGAATGCTTCGGTTCGAACCCTTCGGTTATAATATTGCTCTACTTTCTTTTTGTATTTGGCCTCCTTTATCGCCGCCATTTCTCGTCGTTCCTCCAGCAGGTTCAAGTTCAGGTTGATCTCATCGTTGTTGTTTTTAGCATTTTTCATCATGGTCCGGAAGGTAGGCATGCCTAATTCAGCCGGGATGACTGCTTCACTTCTGTAGGTCAGGCTAAAGGGTGTTTCTCCATTGCTGGTTTTCAGGGTGGTTCGGAATGCCCATAGTACGTTTGGTAACTCGTCAACCCATCCAGCCCTTTCTCGTCCCAGTCGTGACTTGAACCCTTTCATCAAACTTTTGTTGGCCGTTTCTACTAGTCTGTTGGCTTGAGGGTGTGCTACGGCTGTATTGATCTTTGTGATGTTCAGTCTTTCCCACCAGCTTTTGAATGGGTCACCGATAAAGTTACTTCCGTTGTCCGTGACAATTATCTTTGGCAGTCCAAACCTACAGACAATGTTATCCCATAAAAACTTATTTACCTCTTTGCTGGTCATTTTGGCCAGCGGCTTTGCCTCCATCCACTTAGTGAAATAGTCTATTGCGACGATGACGTACTTAACCTTTCCTGGAGCTTCGGGTAAAGGTCCTAATACGTCCATTGCCCATTGGTAAAAAGGCCATGGTGCCATGACGGAGGTCAACACCGTTTTTGGTAATTTGGGGACCGGAGCATGTATCTGGCACGAATCACATTTCTAGATTACCTCTCTAGTGTCTCGGTGCATGGTTGTCCAATAGTAACCTTATCTCATGAGTTTAGCTACCACGGATCGTGGCCCGGAATGCATCCCACACGCCCCTTCGTGCACCTCTCGGATTACATAGTTAGCTTGGAGAGGTCCCACACACCTTAGCATCGGACCCAGATATGATTTTTTGAATAGCACGTCATCAATCAATGTATAGTGGCTTATCTTCATCCGAAGGGCTCGGGCTTCATTCTGATCTTCCGGCCAGATTCCTTCTTTGAGACACCGGATGATGGGCGACATCCAGTTTTCTTCCTCTTCTTCTACGATTGCATTAATTGTTTCTTCTTCGGTGGATGGCTTTTCCAATACTTCTACCAAGATTTCCTTTGTCAGATGCTTAAACGCTACGGATGCTAGCTTGCTCAACACGTCGGCTTTTTGGTTTTGGGCTCTTGGGATATTTTTGATCTTGAAATGATCAAAGTAAGCAATGTACTCTTTTGCTTTGGCAAGGTACTTCGTCATACTCTCCGTATATGCTGTGAAGTCTCCGTTGATTTGACTTGCCACTAGGTTTGAGTCCACCCGTACGTCCAAAGCCCTTATTTGCATATCTCTTGCGATCCTTAGTCCAGCCAGTAGCGCTTCGTATTCTGCCCCGTTGTTTGTAGCGTCGAAATTTAGCCGGAGGGCGTAAGTATACTCTTCTTTGTTCGGACTAATTAGCACTAATCCTGCTCCGGCACCCTTTTTGCTGGACGCTCCGTCTGTATACAGTATCCATTCTTCAGTTTGAGAGATATCGTATATCTCCATGCCCCCCTCCTTTGAACCCCGATCGGATGATCCGATGGGTATCTCATTGATGAAATCAGCTAAGACTTGTCCTTTAATTGCGTTCCGAGGCAGATATGTGATGTTGTAGGCTCCCAATTCCATGGTATATTTGGCCAATCGTCCGGAAGCTTCTGCCGTGCTCAGTATTTGTTTGATGGGTTGGTCTGTTATGACCTTTATGGGATGGGCTTCGAAGTATCGTCTCAGCCTTCTGGATAGGTGTAAGAGTGCTAAAGCCAATTTTTCTACCGGAGCGTATCTCTTTTCGGCCTCATGTAGCGTTCGGCTCACATAGTGCACCGGGATCTGTCGTCCGTCTCTTTCTACAAGTATTACCCCGCTTATTGCTTCTTTCGTCGCCGCCAGGTATAAATACAGATCTTCTTTAGGTTTTGGTGTTGTTAAGCAAGGGAGTTCTAAAATCATTTTCTTCATTTCCTGAAAGGCCCTTTCGAGTTCTTCTGTCCACCTGTATTCATCCTTATTCTCCTTGGTGATGTTTTTAAGCGTTTCAAAGAAAGGTAAAGACCTTTCGGCTGATTTTGATAGAAAATGGTTTAGGGCAGCTAGCTTGCCACTTAGACTTTGCATTTCTTTGAGTGACTTTGGCGACTGCATATCAGCGATTGCTCTAGTTTTCTTGGGCTTCGCCCTGATTCCTTCCGAAGTTACCATGTACCCGAGGAATTTCCCTTCCTCCACTCCGAAAGAACATTTTTTGGGGTTTAACTTCATATTGATCTCTCGGAGGTTGTCAAATGTTTCCGAAATATCTGCCAATAGCTCCTTTTCTGTATGACTCTTAATGACCATGTCGTCCACATATGCTTTCAAGTTTCGGCCTATCTGTGACCGGAAGGCGATGTCTACTAGCTTCTGATACGTTGCTCCGGCGTTCTTCAACCCGAAAGGCATCTTGACGTAGCAATAAGTTTCGTGATCTGTATAAAAGGCCGTTTTCTCTTCGTCTTCTTTGGCCATTTGGACTTGATGGTAGCCCTTGTAAGCATCGAGGAAGCACTTGTATCGGAATCCCGTCACTGACTCAATCTTCCAATCGATCTCGGGTAGTGGGTAGTAGTCTTTTAGGCAAGATGAATTAAGGTTTTTGAAGTCAATGCACATTCTCCAACTGTCATCCGGCATCTTTACCAGCACTGGGTTTGAGATCCATGTCGGTACCGGACGGCTCTGATGATCCCGGCTTTCAACCATTCTTCCACATCCTTGTTTATAGCTTGGTTCTTTTCTTCCGAGAAGAACCTTTTCTTTTGTGCAACGGGTTTGTCGTGGACAATTACATTGAGCTTATGTTCGGCAATCCATCAGGGTACACCTGTCATATCCGATGGTTCCCATGAGAAAACATCTTTGCTGTTTTTGAGCAAATTTCTTAACCGTTTCCGACCCTCCGGCAAGAAATTCTTTCCGATGGTCACCAATTGATCCGGATAGGCCGGGTGAACCAAAATTTCCTTGGTTTTTGTGACTTCACTCATTACGGCTGCGACCGGGGGAACTTCGACCTCCACTTCTTTTTCCAACAAGAATTTTTCTTCCAGCTTCCTACACTCCGAAATGATGACCGACCAGGTGACCAACGTTGCCACTCCGTTCGGTGTTAGGAATTTCATCATAGCATGTATTGTCGAAGGGATGGCCCTTAGCTCTTTGATGCCTGATTGCCCCAGTATAATGTTGTAAGGAGAGGGGGACCTGACCACTGCGAACTTCATGGTTGTTCGGCGATACAGCCCTTCACTTCCGAAGCATACTTCTAACTCGATCTTCCCTAACGGTTTGATAGCTTCTCTGGCGAATCCTACTAATGGTGTGTTTGTTTTTGTTAGTCGAGCTCGGATGGAGGAATCAAGATTGAGAAAACAGTGCTCATACATTACTTCCACCGAAGCACCCTGATCCACGTAGACCCTTCGACAGTATAACCTTCCACTTCTGCTTCGACAATTAAGGGTTCATCGGACACAACTCCGGGCAATATCGGGGGAAAACTTATGGGGGCATTCATCCATCCTTCTTCTTGATCTCTGGTCTTACGTTTTCATTTGTTCTCACTGTACCGAACCATATTGATGATTCGGCCTTGATTGGTTTGGGTGTTACCTCGCGGCGGAACTCTTTCCCTTTGCCGGACATCTCTAATTAGGTGATCTAGCTTTCCTGTCTCCATTTCTTTCTTTAGTTGTTCTTTTAAGTTATGACAATCGTTTGTGAGATACCCCTTCTCCCCATGATAGTCACGGTACTTGTCCATATTTTCTCTTGAAGGTCTTCCCCTCAGTGGAGGTGGCGCCGGAAGTCTGAGTTGATGTTCAGTTGCCAAAATTTCTTTGGGTGGCTTAGTGAGAACATTCAAATCTATCGGCCTGGTATCCCTTCAGTACGCGTCATTACGTCGGTAATCTGCCCGGTAGTCTGCAAGGTTAGCGTTGTCATTTCTTGCCGGAACATAGGGTGCATAGTGATCATTCCGGCGAGGTTTGAATTCTTCCCGGTGATTACCACATCGACGGTCTCCTCGGAAGGGAGGTCGTTAGGCGTTTTGATCATTTCTATTGTAAGGATATTGTTGATGGTCCCTTTTGTAATTGTCTATCTTTTCTCCTCTTGGTATTTCGGCTGTCCGATAGGCTTTTTCAGAACGGATGAAGTCATCAACTCTAATCATCATTTCAGTAACAGTCCGAGGGACCTTTTCGGAGAACCTTTTGGCTAGCTCGGGACATTTGCTCCCGTCAACGAAAGAGGAAATTTGCATGATTTCTGGGACCCCCGAGATGCGGCTCGCTTCGTCCGTCCATCGCTCCTTAAATTCAGGTAAGGCTTCATTGGCCTGTCGGGTGATTTTCGTGATCTCCATAGGGTCCCTGATACATTTTCTGCGGAGGGCGAATCTCTGCACAAATTGTTCACATAGTGGTTCCCAACCATCAATGCTACCTCTCGGCAAGCGATCGAACCATCCCTTCGCTGCATCATCCAAGGTCTGCTGGAACATCATGCACCATATTGGCATGGGCCATGAACCCGATTGAGCCGCTCTTTCGAATCTTGTGATATGATCGTCCGGATCTGTCGATCCATCGTATAACTTCATTTGAGCTGGCATTGTGTATCTGGCATTTTTAGGGCTGGAGAACTCTAGGATCCTTCGGGTAAAAGGACTCTTAGATGCTGCTTTGAAAGGTTTGGACAAATCGTCAATCGGCTCCTCTACGGCCCTTTTAGCTCCGTCATCCTGAGATTCGCCATCATCGAAGTCGAGCTGGATTGGTTTGATCGGTGTTCCCCCTCCGGTATTGTATTCTTGGATTAGGGCCTTCAGTGTAGTGATTTGATTTTGTATTTGTTCTATGCTGCTGTGAGAGTTGTTGTCATTGTTTCTTCCGCTACCTTCGGGTGTTACTGGGGTAGGACCTGTCATCTCTTAGCTTATGGTAGAGTGAATGATGAGTCCCACGGATGGCGCCAATTTGTTGAGGTAAAATCTTGCGTCTACCCCAAATAAGCAATGTGAATCCTTCGGGCTATAGTTGGTCCTTCGGATTCTAGGTATTCCTTCGTATGTCTCTGTCCTTTCGGTTACATGTAAGACAGAAACGTCCGTTAATCTCGCCCTGGGAATGTATCCCAGGACCAACCTCCGGCGTGAGAGTAAGTATGAAGCTCTAGAGAGATAAAGAGTAAAAATAGAGTAAGGAAGAGAGAGAGTCAAAATTAGTTAACCTTGTAAGAAGATTTATCCACTATTTATAGGCAGTTTACATAAGGTGTCAGGCTGGTTTGTACTTAATCCCTTAGTGTTCGCTAGTTTATGCTCCACTATCCTGTACTTTGTGTACTTGTTTGTACTTTGGTTTGCATAATTATCGCATGTCCGAATGGTTGAGTCATCCGGAGGGTACGTGGTCCTTCGGATATCTCAGGCTTAGCAGATATTGGTTTGTTTAGTTCGGACTTGGCTTGTTCCGTTCGGATGTGGTTCGGTTCTGTCTGGGTGTCGGTCTGTTCCGTTCGGATGGGATCCGAAGGATACATACGCCAACAGATCCCACACTTCTACCTTCTTTTTAGTTACACAAAATGCAGAACTTTGACTGAATATATACACGCGTACTCGAGTAGTCGAGGAAACTAGTGTCTGGTAATTAGAAAAACCGAGTACTCGAATAGACTAGTAGCAATGGTCAATAAGAGATGAGACCACAAGAAATAATAATTTGACACAAAAGGGTATTAATGATTATGTAAATAATGGAAAAATTTTATATAGTAAATAAACTTTATGTACGTAACAACATAATTTTATTTAATTCCTTTATAATATATAGTTTTAGTTAACTATTTAAGTAAACAATAGAACTATGATTGTAAAAAGGGTTGTCATATGCTGAAGTGAGTTGATGGAATGTGATATACATAAAATCCATATCATGATTGTATATGTGTATAATAAGCTGCTTCTTTTTCCTATACATTATTCACTCGTTCATTTCAAGACCTTAATCATAACCAAAACACATTCTGTCGAAAACCCCTGTATCTAGCAAGACATTTTCATGTTAATTTATTTGCTTTTTACAAACTTGAATCATTTTATTTTTTTTTTTGGTAAAGAGGACTTACCCCGGTAAAATAAACTTGAATCGTTTATCATTAGAACATAAACATTTATTTACGAGTTAGTTTATCTTTTTAAGCAAGATTAAGGCACAGATGTGTGGGAAAAAAAATGACTACAGGGCCAAAAAGAATTTCCGTTGCCGGGACTTGAACCCGGGTCTCTCGGGTGAGAGCCGAGTATCCTAACCAACTAGACTACAACGGATCTTGTTTTAATTGACTCAATTCAAATACAAGTACAAAACTTAGTTTTAAGGCATGGAATAATTTATTTTTTTAATGTCACAATATTTGCTAAACTAAGATAATATTCACTCATAGTTGGTTTGCTCAAACAGATTTTACTACATGTGTCAACTAGTTATAATACCCGCGCACGCGCGGGTTTTTTTAAAAAATTTTGAATGATATATTTTTATTTATTAAAAAACTAATAATTTAATTTTTATTTTGTTTGATTTATGATTTTTAATTGTAGTTTTTTATAATTAAAGATAATCATTTAAATCTTATCTATATTTTTTGTATTTATCTTCTACTTGTATAGTATAGTATATCAACAAAACGAATTTAAAAACTTATAAATTAAATAATAATTAACATATTACTCAATAAGGAAATATTCTTTTTTTTTCAAAATGACAAAGTACCCACTAGGGGTTTTGTTTTATTATATAAGAGATGTATACAAAACAAAGAATATATATTCACTCGTTATGTGTTTTTAGTAGCATTTGGGAGGAATAGAATAGAGTAAATTACATAGATGGTCCATGTGGTTTGCCCAAAGTTTCACTCACAGTCCCTGAATGTTAAAAGTTGCACGGATAGTTCTTATCTCCGAAAAGAATAACACTAACGGTCCATTTTTTAACTGTCGTTAAGTGACTTCCGTTATAATTTACACGTTAGTCCCTTTTGGTTAAATATCGTTGCATCATTTATCCTTTATAATAACGGTCGTTTATAACTTAAAGTTTTTCGAATTTTTCTTACGTTTTCATTCGTTTTCATCCGTTTTTATACGTTTTCATGCGTTTTAATCCGTTTTCGTCCGTTTTTATACGCTTTCGTCCGTTTTTCTTACGTTTTCATGCGTTTTTATACGTTTTCGCTTGTTTTTCTTACGTTATTGTCTGTTTTCCTACGTTTTCATCTGTTTTTATCCGTTTGGGTCCGTTTTTACATGTTTTCGCTTGTTTCTATACGTCTCCTTTATTTTTCTTACATTTTCATACGTTTTTATCCGTTTTTATACGTTTCATACGTTTTTATATGTTTTCGTTCGTTTTTATACGTTTTCTTACATTTTCATCGATTATTTTTATGTTTTCATATGTTTTTCTTCGTTTCCTTCCGTTTTCATCCATTTTTATTCACTTTCGTCTGTTTTTATACGTTTTTGTCCATTTTTATACGTTTTCGTCCGTTTTATATGTTTTCGCACCATTTTTCTTATGTTTTATCCATTTTTATACGTTTTCTNAATATCGTTGCATCGTTTATCCTTTATAATAACGGTCGTTTATAACTTAAAGTTTTTCGAATTTTTCTTACGTTTTCATTCGTTTTCATCCGTTTTTATACGTTTTCATGCGTTTTAATCCGTTTTCGTCCGTTTTTATACGCTTTCGTCCGTTTTTCTTACGTTTTCATGCGTTTTTATACGTTTTCGCTTGTTTTTCTTACGTTATTGTCTGTTTTCCTACGTTTTCATCTGTTTTTATCCGTTTGGGTCCGTTTTTACATGTTTTCGCTTGTTTCTATACGTCTCCTTTATTTTTCTTACATTTTCATACGTTTTTATCCGTTTTTATACGTTTCATACGTTTTTATATGTTTTCGTTCGTTTTTATACGTTTTCTTACATTTTCATCGATTATTTTTATGTTTTCATATGTTTTTCTTCGTTTCCTTCCGTTTTCATCCATTTTTATTCACTTTCGTCTGTTTTTATACGTTTTTGTCCATTTTTATACGTTTTCGTCCGTTTTATATGTTTTCGCACCATTTTTCTTATGTTTTATCCATTTTTATACGTTTTCTAATGTTTCTGGTTGTTTTTCTTACGTTTTCATCCATTTTTATACATTTTAATCTGTTAACGTATAAAAACGTATGAAACCGGACGAAAATGTATTAAAATAGATAAAAGTGTATGACAATTTAAGAAAAACGGATGAAAGCATATAAAAATGAATAAAAATGTATAAAAACGGACCGAATGTATGAAACGTAAGAAAAATGAGCGAAAACGTATAAAAGCGGATAAAAACTATTAAAGCAGATGAAAACGTAAGAAAAACGAACGAAAACGGATAAAAATAGATGAAAACGGATAAAAATGAATGAAAAATGAGCAAAAACTTATAAAACGGACGAAAACGTATAAAAACGGACCCAAACGGATAAAAATGGATGAAAACATAGGAAAACAGACAATAACATAAGAAAAACGAGTGAAAACGTATAAAAACGCATGAAAACGGATGAAAACGTAAAAACGGACGAAAACGGATTAAAACGCATGAAAACGTATAAAAACGGATGAAAACGTAAGAAAAATTCGAAAAACTGTAAGTTATAAACGGCCGTTATTATAAAGGATAAACGATGCAACGATATTTAACCAAAAGGACTAACGTGTAAATTATAACGGAAGTCACTTAACGACAGTTAAAAAAGGGACCATTAGTGTTATTCTTTTCAGAGATAGGGACTATCCGTGCAACTTTTAACTTTCAGGGACTGTGGGTGAAACTTTAGGCAAACCACAGGGACCATCTATGTAATTTACTCAATAGAATAGTTAGAGATCATTTACAAACTGTGCTTCTACATCATGATAACTTATCATAGTGCCTAGATTGAACTTCCACTTTTACATTATTCCGCCAAATTACATATGGGAATGCTTCACAACGACTAACGTAACTACGAATTTAACTACTTGGACCTCGAATGGAGCTTCACTTATCACATTACATGACTTCTTGTGTCTCAGTCTCAAGCAGTTCATTACTGCCTCTAATATATGTGTTATATCCATTGCTACATATTAATCTCCCTGGATTAAGTATTCAGTTTCACGACAACCCTCTTCAATCTCTACGCCATGGTCTGACATGTATGAGCTTCCATGAACATAAGGGAATCGTGAGAACAAGAGGTAACTGCGTTCATCGCATTTATTTTTATTACAAGATAATTACATGTGACATCAACACTTAACTAAACATATCAAATTTAAATGGAAAAAATGGAGAATTGGTATTCGGATTAGAAAGTTAACCTTAGAATTCGCAGCTTCCAATTCTCTCTGCCCTTCGGTTTTCTTTCTCTCGTACCATAATCTTTGATACACTTTTATGTCGACACATTCAGATGTATGCATGTTCATGAACTCTTGATAGCCGCCAATTGTGACTTCTATCTCAGAACGGTGAGAATGGATCAAAGTAACATTTATCACATATTCAAAGAAAGTGACAAAGAAACTGTGCAAATATCTTATCATGCTGAAAAATGTCACCTGTTATTTAGGTTCTGGTCCTCAAACTTGCTTGGCTTTGACTTCTAATTACTTCTATCTGCTAAAAATTTCAAATGCTAGGACACATTTTACAAATAAGTTCTAATCCTAGACCTTATAAAAAGGTATTTTGCATAAATCAAACAATCAGAAAAAACGTTGTTATTAGTTATTACAAGATAATCTTCTTTTATGAATGGCTCAGGCCGGAACATCTGCTATCAACGTGGTATTATTCATAGTGCATGCTTGATCAGAGGAGAGTGTGTGTAAGAAAAACGAAAGAAAGAAATACTAAATAGTTTAATTAATTGTTGGTGTTT